>VUQH01041228.1:0-2500 GCA_015106775.1 Etroplus canarensis
AGCAAATGAAAGAAAGAAGGAGCAGGAGGGAGAGAGAGAGGAGGACGAGGAAGGAAAGGAAAGGGAGTGAAGGAGTAATAACAGCACTGGGGTTATCATTTACTGGACCACACGCCTCCTCCCGCCAACCCTCGGCCGACGAAGCTCGGGTTTTATAAAAGCCAATAAAACGCTCTATACCTCCATCACACACACACACACACACACACAATATCACACACCCTCCTTTAAGGTTTGACGGCTACAGAGAGAGAGAGAGAGAGCAGTGCTGTCCAAGAGTCCAGATAAGAGAGAGCAAAAGAACAGGAAAGGCAGATTGTGGCACAGAAAATGACAAAGTTTACTGTTGTATAGGTGTGTCTGTGCATGTTACCTGTTGATGAGGGGAAAGATGGACACTAGCAGGTAAACAGAGGGATACCACTTCAACGGCTTGATCTCCTCTGCCAAGGAAACCTAGAAGAGAGAAAATTGGCTGCTCACCCATGTGGAGAAACTCAAATGCTCACATTAACACTCATCTCGCCTGTATATCACACACACATGCACATGCAGAGACAGGGTCTTAACTGGAAGATCAGAGCATAGAGGAGGGAAACAAAGGCCAATTAAAACCTAATAAAATATTAACCTGCTGATAATACGCAATATCCACACAGTTATGAGAAGAAACAGGGATTTCAATTAAACTGGAAGCAAATACTTTGCAGCAATGTGAAGGAGAGGAATTCAATATCTCGTGGACAAGCAGAGAGGAAGACAGAGAGATGCAGCAGCAGCTAAAAGTCGAGGAGGGGGAGAGCCTGGTGGTGGAGAGCTTTTACAAGCCGTTATCTAATTCCCGGGAGAGGAGGACTCTTGCGTCCGGAAGAGGCTGAGAAGCGCGGCCCCTGGATTGATTTTCTGCGCTGTGCTGTTTTTCCCCCCTCCTCCTCAAGGCTAGAACGCAGTAGCGGAGCCAGCGCAAAGCCTCCCTCTCTTTCTTTCCTTCTTTTTCTCTCTCTTGCCCTCTCTCACACACACACACAAACACACACACACACACACACAGTTGGAGCCAGGAGGCAGACCCACAAGCTCTGGTCTCTACCCCCACATGGTGGAAATTAATTACTCACCAGAAAGACCCCGAGGCATTCAGGCTTTAACCCAAGCATTTTAAACAATTCAAAAGAAAAGTCAGTGGTATTTTATCTTATGCGTATATGCCTGTGTGTTCTAGTGGGGGGTAATGGATACAACAGCAAGCGTTACACTGCATAACAAAGGTTAGCTGTACGTGATCTACTGAACAGAGGCCAGTTGTATTTCCACATCGTCACCTTCAACTATATAACCCAAAGGCAAGCATCGAGCTTAGCCCTATTAGTGTCTATTATTATGGGAATTTCTGACATCACCAGCCATGCCAAGACATGCCAATTGTTAACTTCAGTGTCTATGTGCACTGCGAGGAATTGTACAATGAGGAAGAGGAAACGAAAAATCTGAAGGATGCTGCACAGAGAAGGCAATTTATAGTTATATGAGCCTGTGTGTGTATATTTTTAAAGAAAAAAAATCCAGCAAAAAAGACTTCAAAAAGACTGCATGGAGCAGAGTAATCGCAGATCAGATTTGGGTGAGGTGTACAAACAGGCATTTGAGGAATTTTAGTGAGCCAAAG
Source organism: Etroplus canarensis (assembly GCA_015106775.1). Taxonomy (NCBI): domain Eukaryota; kingdom Metazoa; phylum Chordata; class Actinopteri; order Cichliformes; family Cichlidae; genus Etroplus; species Etroplus canarensis. Next base: position 1,667 of record VUQH01041228.1, read on the forward strand.
AGAGGCCGCAGAATCATCGAAGAGAAGGAGGAAGAGTGTGGGTAAAGTGCCTCCGCTGCCTCGTGTTTTTAATCACAGTCCTCCAGTGTCAGAGGCCCCTGTGCTGCTCGGGAAGCAGAGGGGGAATGAAACCGTAATTATGTGAAGCGGGCGCAGCAGTCCCAATGTTAATGACACACGCTAGATTACAGACAGTTATCGGGAGCAGCCCATCCCCTCCACCACCCACCCACAGCACTCACCCTCGCTTGCGCTCATCTCAGAAAAAGCTTACTCTAAAAATAACAGGATCAGGTTTACCGAAGGCACTTCAGCGTTACATTCAAGGACTTTTAAAGGATTTTTTTTGGAGTAAAATTTAAGGACTAAAATTGGATTACATAATATATGGCAAATGTTTTTCAATAAGAAACTGCCCTAGAGATTTTTCATCAGCAGCAGCATCTGCTGCAGTATTACCACCATATCAAACTGTTACACTTCACTGTTTTAACAACTTTTCCAACTTTCAGTCACAACTTTTAAGCCGACATGGATAAGAAGTCCCAAATACATGACACATAAGTACAACCCCAGTTCCAAAAAGGAACTGTATGTTAAACATAAATAAAACCACAATAATTTGCAATAACTTGCAAATATCATAAGCCAATATTTCATTTATCAAAAGCATATCACATGTTGAAAGTGAGACATTTTACTATTTCATGAAAAATACTAGTTTATATTGATTTTGATGGCAGCAGCACATCTCAAAAAAGTTGGGATAAGGCCATGTTTATCACTGTGTAGCATCCTCTCTTCTTTTAGCAACAGTCGATAAACATGTGAGAG
>VUQH01041228.1:5000-11810 GCA_015106775.1 Etroplus canarensis
GCATCGCAGCGCGTGCATAAACTCTCATAAATATTCATGTCCATGAACCTGGCTTGCTGCTTTATTCATGCTGGGTGTGAGTACAAGAGTGAGAGAGACAGCGATGGAGGGGGGTGAGAAAGACAGAAAGAGAAAGATGGGGAGAAAAAGAGAGAGAGCACGGAGTGAAAGGCAGAGAGAAAAAACAGATGGAAATGAGCAGGGTGACCGGGAAAGGGAGTGTGATAAAAACCACTGCTGACTTATTTACACTCTGTGCTACACATAGCAATTAGCCCACATGAAGACTGTGTGTGTGTGTGTGTGTGTGTGTGTGTGTGTTGCCACATATTCATGCACACATGACACTGGTGAGGGTTATGCCAGTTCAGCATGCAGTAATTATGTCTGCCACTTAGGGGCAGCATCTACATAACCTTAACCCTAACGTGCCCTCCGACACCTCACCCTGCAGGGCAGAGATGCAACACCAGAGAAGAGGAGGAGGTGGAGAGAGAGAGAGAAGGAGGGTGGAGGGAATACTCCCTTGTAGGAGGACCAAGAGATTGCTGCAATTAGCTTTTTTTCTTACATTAGTCATTCTGTTGCACTACTACCTGGATGAACAAGGAGGTAAAGCTTTATAGTCTTGCTGGAGTACAATATAGCATCTGTAGCCAGTGAACCAGGTGGAAAGATATGACAAAAATCCATCTAACAGTTGAGAAATACTTTTTAGTACCAGCATTTTCAAAAAAATCCACTTTTTAAATTAATGCCGTACTCACTTTCACGTTCAGCTTTTTCAAACTCACACGGGACAAGAAGAACGTTAAAAATCAAAGCAGCAGAGACTTAACTCTTTCAAGTCTCAAATGCAGGTCAAGCATCCTGGATCCTTCCATTTTCCATCATTCAACCAATGACAGCTTTTTTATAAACCTTTCCTGCCCTCATTCTTTACTTGTTACAATATCATTTCTACAAAATTTCATGTCAAAAAATGTGGCAACACAATAAGAAGCTACCAGACTTCCAGGACACTTAAATCATATTATGTTTCACGTCACTCTGAGAAGACAGGTTTTTAAATCTACCTTTCAGTGCTGCACCTTGGAACCACTATACACACTTCTGAGGCCCACTGTGGTCAGAAAACAAGTTTCATAAAATAGTTCTAATCACGCATAACCCAACATTAATGTGCAAAATCAGTAAAGTGCTCCTTCAGGCTAGGCTAGGCTAACTCTCTCCCCAATTAATTTCTGTTTTCATTGCCTTATTTTCCTCCTCCTCAAGTGCTGTTTTTCAATCCGACTTGAATATAATTTACACGTAACTCCTGCTATATTTCCTCCGCTGTTTAAAAAAGAAGGTGAAACACACATTTATATATACATACACAAGCACACACAGGAATAGATTCAAGAGGTCAAATTGCTCCCTGCTGTGTTTGACACCTACCCAGCGTGAAGGCAAGAGCTAATCCTGCAGACACTCTAATCCTCACGTTCTCTGTTTACACGTGTATGTGTGTGTGTATGTGTTGAAAAATTTGATGGTCAGACCATTACCTTGCGCCTCTCTCTCTCTGGGTTGAAAGTTCCCAACCATGACTGCATCTGTGCAGAAAAGACACAAAATGGAAAGAAAGGGTCAGGGCACCTACTTGGGAAAAACTGTAGAGATTTCATGATTTTAATCAGACGGTTTTTCCTAGAGAATGGTGGCACTGTGTTTAGAGGTCAGTGCCAGCAGCGACAAACTGGAACAGATATCACACTGACTAGCACAACAATGCAAAATCCCTCCATCTTCTAACACACCCCAGCAAAATTGCCCAATTCACAACAGAGCTCAGAGGCAGAGAGGAGCCCTTAAACAGCTCCCAGCATCTCACAAAAACTGATCAGCTTCAGTGCACACAATTTGACAGAGGAAGAAGAAAACAAGGCAAGGCGGGGAAGAGGAAAGAGAGAACTGCCAGAAAAAGAAAGAAAGAAATGGAGCAAACACGGCAGATTTGAGGCCTCTGGAAAAGAACGTGGGAATAGTTTTCGCTCTTCCTCTGTGTCCTCTCTTGGGGGAATGAAAGGAAAATGTCAACAGCCAGGCGCAGGAACACACATGCACACAACCATGCACAGGACTAGGATTGGTGATGGTGGGATAGGGGTGGAGGGGGCTGTAGGAAGCCAGAAGGTTTATGTAACCCAAGACATCAGAGGCAAATCTCTGGAGGCCCAGTGTGAGCTTCATACGCATGCACAAAAAGGAAGCATGAACAACACGCACTAACAGCTCTTCTATTCTGCTATTTATTAACTCAATGTTGCCATGGTTTCTCTGCGCTGACGTGATTGTCATTGTAAATCTATGCATGACCGTGGTGTTTGTGCAGTGCAGGGGGAACAAAAACGGATAGCCATTTGGTCATTAGATCGAACTTGTTCCACAGCAGCCCTCTGCTGTCCAGCTGAGCACTGCTATCCATCAAAATCAACAAATACTGATAATAACTGGCAATATCATTAAGCTCCGTCCAGGTCTCCAGCGCGTGTACCCAGCTTTTGCAGTCTCTCTTAAGCCACGCCACTGAAAGGCAAGCAGTAATGGTAGGGAAGTGTTGAGGCGTGAGGGTTAGAAGGAAAGGAGTGGGCATGTACAAATTGCATTGGTAAAACAAACACACTCCCAGAGCGCTCTGTGTGGCCCGAAATGACTCATTAGCTTTTCAAATCCCTCTAGTTATTATGAGCTCACACAGCCACTCAGAATGTGTCCGTGTTTTTTTCTAAATAAACTGGGTGTAAAGGACTTGGAACCCCGCCCTTCCCCACTACACCCATCTGTCTCTGGAAAGTGGAAAAACTTCTCTGTCCAGCTAACATCCCACCTCTCTTCACTCAGCCTCCTCTTCTTTATCCTTTTCTCCGTAGCGTCGCCACCTACCCTGCTTTCAAAGCTTTTGAAATTCTTTCAAGTGAGACAGCCTGCAGCTGAAAAGAGATAAGGCTTGAGCTCTTCATAAATACGATAGAGAAAGCAAAACGGCGAAGTGAAGGGGGAGACAGACATGGGGGAAGAAAAGAAAGGAGGGGGAGAAAAGGAGTGGGTACAGAGAGAGAGAGCGAGAGAAGAGAGACAAATGAATGCAAAAAAAGAGGAAGACATTCAGAATAAGTAAGGTGGGAAAAAGATACAGAGACAAGAGGTAGAGGGAGTGATAGCTGAATGCTGTGAGCTGAATGAGTTATGAGATGCAGGTTGAAAACCAGCGACATTCATTCATTCTCTTTATCACAGTCATGATAAAGAGCTGTGTAGTCTCTTTTCCATTCCCTGCCTCTCAGCTACCTGCTGTCTGTCTCTGTTGTCGTCTTCCTGCAGCCTGCCTATCTGCGAAATCTCTCACTCCATCGTTCCCTCTGCTGCCCAAACAATGAAGGCTAACATTCAACAACAACACAAAAGACTGAGAGTCTGATGAGGGTCTGACCTCATTCTCACTTACTCTGATTTTATATTTGATAATTCACATAAAAAACGAACACACATATTGTGGTAGTGCAAGTCTGCTGTTGTGGTTTCAGTGGTGCTACAGCCACAGTGTGAAGTGTCATCAGATCGGGGAATGGCAACTATGTGAACTTTGAGGAATGCTGCTCCTGGGCTCCTACTGCACCCAGCGTAATGAAAAGCCACACAAAACTATGAGCTAGCATGGAGAATCAACTATGTGGCAAATGAATTAATCTGATTTCCTGCACAATTTAATGGATTAGATTAGAAAACGTTGAAAAAGAACAGGAGATCCACAGCAGTGTCAATTCAAACAGGTTGTCTTCCTAACCATAAGTTAAAAAAAACAAGGTTAAAAAAAACTGACTTTTTTTCACATAAAAATGAAAAAGCAGGATATTCTCATATTTGAATTTGATTAATTAATAAATAAAAGACACTACATTGTTGGTTTTTCCAACCAGTAGTTTAAAAACCAATTTAAAAGAAATAACACTGGGAAAAAAATCAGAATATTTTAGCAACTGGGCCAATTTGAAAGGAGGCTTTCTTGCCCAATAAATATTATGTCACTGTACACAATTAGAATGACAATTTATGACACTATAATTCCTAGTATAAACAAAGTCTTTATAAACACAACCCCAAACATGTTTCTCGCTTCAAAAATTTAAGTGAGGATAATCATTAGTAGATTTAAACAAAGATTCTTGCAAACTGTATCTCGGCTAGTAGTTTTGATCTGTTCCCCACTGTTAATAACAACAACACTGAATGGCACTATAGGAACCTCCTATTTTTCCAAATGTATATGAACAATAAACAAAAGCAAACACAAACTGTCTAATAAGTATTTTACAAAGTTAAATATCTGTTTAGTTTTGGCCTCAAGCATGTTTAGTAGAAGTGGCAAATATGTCATTTTGTTTCCAGTCTGTCAAGGTGCCTGAATTCATTCATGTACTTTTCCAAAATATATGTCACATGTTTGTAAAGCTCAGCCAAACAGATTTATCCTTTAAATCACTTTTTTATAACCAGTGAACCATAATTTCAGTGGTAATGCAAAGTCTTCTGGTGGACTTCGATTTAAATTTTCACTTCAGTGCACCTTTGGCTGCTCGCGTGTATTCTCCCCAAGAGGTCGCCACAATGGATCAGTAATTTGGCAGAGGTTTTACGCCAGATGCCCTTCCTGACACAACTCTCCATGGTGAGAGGGGCTTTAGTCCCCACCTGGAATCAAACCAGGGACCATTCGCTTGTAAGCCAAATGTGTAAACCTTTACACTTAAATTTTCACTTCAGTAAGAACATTTTCTCCCCCCTTTAACACACATAGATCAGTCCTCTTTGAGCTTTCACCAATGTTGGTTTTTAAAAGCTCACAGCACCTTTAGATTCCGCTAAGTTGTCTTGAAGTAGATGCATATTGAATACTTACTCTCTTATTGGCCACGCAGATGATCCTGGCGTAGCAGCAGATCATCAGGAAGATGAGGCCAAAAAGAGGCACATACCATCTGCAAAGGACAGGCACAAGCAATCAATAATAAAACTCCAAATGAGAAATGTTATTAAAAGATCATTTCTGCTGATTTGTCTGGGGTAGGTTGTTTCTTTGGTCTCCTTTTGTTTCAGGAGCAAAAAGCCTGACATGCACATTTGACCAGTAAAAAATATAGAAATTACATGAAAAAGTTAAAAGAAAAATCGAGGATTAATTTTATTTCTAATGCAGTCTCATATTCCTAAAGGAATCCAAGGTTCTCTCTCCAGCACTGTAATCTATGAAGATGGTTGTTACTGACTGTGACTTATTTTCAGAAAAAGCTCATGTTGCACATCAGAATCAAAATCAGAATCAGAAGACTTTATTAATCCCAGAGGGAAAATTCCTTAAATGACCTTCCTAGGAATTCTTATTTTACTTTGGAAGAGTTAGCGCTATCAGCATGAATATATTAAATTAACTTACACTAACGTACACATGTGAAAAGACAGCATACACACAACAGAGCTTTACAGTTCAGTTTTTAGATGTCTGGCCAACACTTGATTTACTCCCATCCCTTCATTTTCAGGTGCAGCAGGGGTCTGTTTTCAGAGAAAAAATATCTGAAAGTCCACTGCACACTACTTGCTTTGCACCAAAAGGCAGGGAACAATAATTAGACATTTGTTGGTAAACATTTAGGAGTATTCACTTGCTCTCTCAGGAGATGAAAAAGACCAAGAAAGAACTCATGGGGAGTGAATATTTGACTTATATTCACCAAGCAGTCAGACACATTATTCTTATAACTACAAACACTTGGAGAGTACAAACCTCCACCAAGGTAGAGTCTATCCTCATGATACCATTACACCTGAAAACAACAGTACTACAATAACAGTACCCCATAATGTGGTTCCTTGACCATGAAAAACTATGTCTAGCATTTGGAACCATAGCGATCCCATTATTAGTTTGAAAATTCAAGAAAATAATTTTTAGTAATGCTGGATTTCATCTGGATCTAGCTCCAGAGCCAATGAAAAAAATCAAGGCATTCATTTGGATCAGCAGAGTTTCAGTGACAATTCGATGCTAGTTGAAAGTCAGTAACATTATTTGCTATCTCACAGAAACTGATTTTATTAACCCTATATATCTCAACATTCGTGACATCTGGAATATTACTTGGGTCTTGAGTACATTTTAGTATGGTAGACCATATGGGGATGTTGTTCTGGAATTTTTATGTTAACATTATAAGCAATTATTTATGGAGCTTGAACCAAATTTCTTAAAACTGCACCTATCCCGAAAAAATTGACCTTTCAGCTGCTCCCTTGTATTCTCCACCAAGGTGCTGCCACAGCGAAATACTCCACATTGGTAATTTGGAAGAGGTTTTATGTAGGATGCCCTTCCTGATGCAAACCTCCATGGTGAGAGGGGCTTGTGTCCCCACCTGGGATCGAACCAGGGACTTTTCACTTATAAGGCGAATGCGCAAACCACTACGCTACCATGGACACCTATCCTACAGTGGTAAAATAAATAAATAAAAATCATTAAAAATTAGCTCTCCAAGGTCGCCATGTAACCACTAAAGGCATATCTGCAAAAGCCCCAATTTCTTCATGAACGCTGACCTGACCCCACTTGACATGATGTGAGGCTAGATCCCATTGTCAATTTGATTTTTTTCTTTTGATAACACAAATTGGATGATTAAGAATTGGTGTACGCAGCAGCAAAGTTGATTCCATAAAATCCCTAATTTTTTTTTTTTTTTTTTTTTTTTCTTAATTACGTTCTGA
>VUQH01041231.1:0-18983 GCA_015106775.1 Etroplus canarensis
TGCATGTCACTACATTTTGTCTTCTTTCTCATAGTCTGCATCCCACTAGGCTCTCCTTTATTTCCTTCTCTTTCCCCTCACCCCTCAACCTGTCCTGAATCTTCTGGAGGCCTCTCCAAGTGTTAAAACGGAGTTCTTCCTTCCCACTGTCGCCAAGTGCTTGTTCACAGAGGATCACCTGATTGTTAGTTGTTTCTCTCTTTGCGGGGACTTTTTTTGCGAATTGGAGCTATGTAAATAACATTCAATTCAAAGGTCTCTCTTTACCCTATCAAAATACAATTTCACCAATTCTGATTCTGAAAAGCGTGTGTGATGAATCAGCGTGTCGGCATAGACGATCTTCGGTGAAATGCGTGCGTACGTGGCTCCCGCTGACGTGGTGGCGTAACCACCCGCTAGCTTTGCCTACACCGCTGCTACCGCCGCTTGTAGCATCAACAGTTTAGTTTCCCTGCTTTCAAAGGCGGTCAGTTCGGGTCGTCGCGAGCTTCGTGTGGCTGGATAAACTCTGCAGCGGCAGCCAGAATGATCTCACTCACGGATTCACAAAGTAAGAGTCGTTTCTGTTTTACAGCGGTTCTTTGTCTTTTTGGTGATTCTGTGGGAAACCGGGTTTAGCTGAATGTACGAGGCCAGAAGCTCAAACACGATTGGCCGAGAGCGTTGTTGCGTCACAGGAATGGATATTTTTCTGTCACATTGACCTTAAAAACCGATGTTAGACAAGTGTTAAACGATTAGGTCAGTGTGTGTGCGTGAAATGTTTCAGACTGCTATAAAATCTTATTTTCAGACTGTTCTTGTCACTGAAGCCCCACCCACTTACTGTTCAAACCTTCTGTTTGTGAAGGGCAGCCAATCAGACGAAAGTTGGCTTAACGAGGGAGTGGTGTTAAAGTGAGATGATCTAAAACAGATCATTTCAGAGAGCCAATAAACTGAGAGGTCCTTCTTGTTGGTAAGGGCCCTGTCACACCATGAGGATTTAACAAGCTTATGCTGACACATCCAAATTCCTCTAAATTCTGCATTGTTCTGCATATGCAGAACAATGATGTTAAATTGACATATACACAACGTATTGCTAACATATAAAATGTAATACCAACGCATGCTAGCGTATTGCCGGCATTCACAACTTAAAGCCCATTTATACCACTCCCGTTAAACGCACCACATATACAATTATTCGGCAGCTGTGTGTTAGAAACATGTTCAGTAAGACTGGATCACATCAAATACTTATACAAATGTCAATAGCCATTGGAGGTATGTTTGATATATGTTACGCATATGTTAAAAACAGGTTACTCATAGGTTATTTAATATGTTTTGGGTACGCTAGACATTATCTCCACGTATTTCAGCATATGAGTAACGTGAGTCTCCGTATGCATGAAGTACCTGCAACTTATTGTCTGCGTATACCAGACATATGAGCCATACACTGGCAAACGTCAGCGATTTTGTGCATGCTCAAAATTTTCCAGCGACCTCGCCGTACTATGATGTATACCTGCGTATTTCAGTAACATTATGGAGCTGGAAATGACTGTAAAAGGTCCCCTTCAAACAATGGCTAAAATCTAGGCTGGTTTTGTCCAAAAAAATCACCCATCAGCACCTCTACAGTTCAGTGAGTGATTCTCATTCGTTTACTTTGCACATAAACGAAAGAGCAGGGTAACTAGGAAGTCACTTGGAAAGCACAGACCTCTGCCAGGGCTACCTTCCTGTCTTTACAGTTTTAAAGAAAGTAAAGCCACACCAAAATTTAATGGGCTCGTCCTTTTCTTTTTTTGAGAATTAAACTAATCAGTGAGTTAGTCTTCAGTTTTTACTCTATCTTTCTGTAATAAAGGTAGCAACATGTGAACAGCTATGGATGATGCAAATTAATAATAACTCCTTTCTTTTTCTTGCTGTCTGCAGAAATTGGGATGGGGCTGACGGGGTTCGGTGTGTTTTTCCTATTTTTTGGAATGATGCTTTTTTTTGATAAAGCTCTTCTTGCCATTGGAAATGTGAGTTGATTTTTGGATATACAGTTTGAGGGATGCACTGATTTATTGTGCTAACATCTGTATTGTTTAGCATATAGCTGTTGTAAAATATGATGATGTTTCCTCACGGCAGTGGAAGAAGTTTCTTCCCATGGGGAAGATAAAGATGAAAGGGATTTTAAAAGTTACTATTGGCCGTAGTTATTGGGGAAATTAGTTTTTAGAAATGTGCCAGCCCAGAATTTCATAATAAGTCTCAATTATAACACTGGATAGGTCATTCCTGTATAGCCTAAAAGATGTCAGACTTGTGATTTGCTTGCTTTCCTGTGCAGATTCTGTTTGTCTCCGGCCTGTCTTTTGTCATTGGCCTGGAGCGTACCTTCAGATTTTTCTTCCAGAGGCACAAAGTAAAAGCCACCAGCTTCTTCTTGGGAGGAGTGTTGGTGGTTTTGATCGGCTGGCCAATTGTTGGGGTTGTTCTGGAGATCTACGGTTTCTTCCTCTTATTCAGGTCAGCTTAAACAGAAGGAAATCACCACCTCTTCATGTTTACGAATGTTCAAGTCTCACTTTATTCCCATTCTCTTTAACAGAGGATTCTTCCCAGTGGCGGTTGGATTTATCAGACGAGTACCTGTGCTTGGGTCTTTGCTCAGTTTACCAGGGATCAGTGCTGTAAGTTTCAAAAGAAAAATTCAGTCTCAAGCACTGGAGACTTTAACCTTGATAAGGGTCCCTAATCCCAAATACTGTTTAGTTTTGGTATGTTTTCAATGCCATTGCTCATTCCAGGCTGATACCTTTTTAAAAGCCTGAGTAATGTCCTATATTTGTAGACATCATAACAGCTGCACATAGCTGGAAAAATGAAGCTAATGGCCAGCAGGGGGCAACTGCTTGGTTGCAGAAAGTCTATGAGAAAACACCTTTCATAAATCTGGTTCTGTGACCTCAGTGAAGACTTTCCTTGTGGGTTTGTGGTCTTAATTGCTAGTTTCAGGTCATATTCAATGAAACATGATAACAATAACAATAAAGCAGGGTATGCTTTGGAGTGGGCCTACAGCGTGGCTGACAAGTTCTTAGTTTTTAGTGTGCTGTGTCACTCAGTTTCCCAGTCAGCTCCACACCTTTCATCTGGTTAAGTTCATTGCTTCAAAGCAGGACTTCACCAACCAGTGTGTGACACTGTGCTGGCTACAGCCATCTTTTAAAACACTGTATGTACAAGCTGCCGACTGAAAAGTCAGGCCACCAAGTCAAAAATTAAGGATGATTTTAGTGTATTAATTTTAGGGCTGCAACTATATTCAAGTCATTTTTAGCCCATCATGAAATGGTTATATCCTGTTAGACAATATTCAGTTTATCATCATATATGACTTTTTAAAAAATCCCATTGAAGTCTTGCATTTGAGAACATGGATTCAGGGAATTTCTTTCTTTATTGTCATTTGAAATGCTAAATAGAAAGAATTTATTACTAAAATTGAGCAGATTAATGTTATTACTTGTTTTAAAGTATTTTTGCCAAATTGTCTTAACTTGGGGAACTCAGCTTTTCCATAACCTTCAGGTGATCCAAATGGTATTTACAGAAAAAAACAGCTGAACCCACTGGACAAAGTTGACTTTATCCCTGTATGTGGTCTTTTCAGGCATTTTGATTAAAAAAAAAAAAACTCCAAAAGTTGAGGAACACTTGTAGAATAAAACATGAGTGCTGCTCATCTTTCTCTCTTCTTGCCTAAGAACAAGGTCTCTGTTGTCCTGAGCATGGTGTCATGAGATTACCCACTCAGTCTCTTGTCTGTGAAGCCTTTTGTTGCTTCATGAAGATTCAGTGTCCAGGATAAATTATCACGACATAACCCCTTCAGTGTGGTGTGCTGTGCAACGAACAGTTCACAAATATACACAGGGCGTTTACTCATCCTTAATGTCTTAAATACAGATTTACTTTAAATGTAATACCTACAACCGGTAAAAGGAGAGAGGTGGCTGATATGATGAAGAGAAGGAAGGTGGATATATTGTGTGTACAAGAGACCAGTGGGAGGGAAGCAAGGCCAGGAGCGTCAGAGATAGAGGATGTTGAAAATGGAGCTGCCAGGATGGAGGAAAAGGGGGAGTCCACAGGGAAGGTTGCTGGATGTAGTGAAAGAAGATATGCAGAGGGTTGGTGTGACAGAAGAGGCTATAGGGATAGGGTAAGATGGAGACAGATTATCCTAGAAGAAGAATTGTAAAGATGGTTAAAGGTAACAATAGGCCGAAAAGCAACTCAACTAAATGAGCTTAGAAATGAGCTTAGTTCCTAAAAAATAGATAAATAAAAATACAAACATCCCTGGAGGACAGCTTGCCAGGCTTGCAGTATCCTGATGGAAACCCTGAAGGTGATGATGGTAACGAAGTCCTTCCTCACATATCTGTGCAAATGGGCAGTTACAGGGTTAACAGCAAATGGCTTAAGAATAGTAATAATTGCCATTGGTAGTTAAAGCAAACTGCACTGTGTGTTGAAGGTGTTTCAAACTTGGGATTAAACCATTTATTTGTATCAAAAGCATTTGGACAATGTTCATGAACAGACATCAGTGTATTTATTTTTGATGTGTGATTCAGTCTAAATTTAATCCGAAGTAGCATTAATAAGGTATTAAAAAATGTCATATTGAACTTGATTATACCTGTAAACACCTCATCATCTGGTCCTGTCAACCTCTGTATCCTCTCAAATGCTGCCTTATTCCTGTTATTTTAAATGGTCCTTCAGATAACAGTTTCCAGAGTCTTGAGTCTGTGTTACTTGTAAATAACCCAGTACTTTTCTTGTTTTGGTTTGTTTTTTTTCAGCTGGTGGACAAAATTGGCGAGAGCAACACTATGGTATAATGAGGAAGACAGTTTCAGTATTTGACTGTACATTTTGATCATTGCCATTCCAGAACTGTGAGTCCAAAAATTTCTTTGCACAAAAGACACAAGTGTATCTGTGGATATTTGACTGTCGTCATGCAGTTTTAGTTCTGTTAGAGGCAAACTTTTTTTTTTGTCTGACTACAACTGGACAACATTACCAAGAGATTTTTTTTATTATTCAAAGGTCTGGAAGCAGTTTCTATGTTTTGCATCATTACTGTCTGATATTTATGGACTGATAATCTAGGACCACTGGATTAACTCGGAGGAGAGTTACAGCGTCTGTTTGCCTGAACAGGCAGTGAGAGATTTTTTCCTCAGTGAAGTGTTAATAGCATTTTGTATCTTTTGAATATTAAAGATGAACTAAATATGAGAGAACTGTGAGAACAGTTTGAGAAACTTGACCTGGAGATGTTATACTGTAACTTTTCTAAGTGCATACTTGAAATAAAGTGTGTCTTTTATAAATTAGTTTCATTTTTTTCAGCAGAAATCACAGCGCCATTATTATTTAGTTTATTTACCGTGGTTTCAAACACTCTGTATACAAAATCCCTTTGCTGAAAGAGGACCTATTATGATCATTTCTCACTGCATATTTTATTCAGAGACTCTACTAGAGTAGCTTTGTGTCATTCAGTTTAAAACAATCCTTATTTATCTTATAGTAGGCCTTGGTGACCCCCCACCCAGTTCATCTATTCTCTGAAACAAGCTGTTTTACCCTTTTAGGCCAACTTTATTTGACCAAACTTTGGCCGTGTTTAACATGTGAACATCACCCACTGTGACAGTAGAAATAACAGACAACGTGAAGAGGATAAAGCAAATGTAAAATTTTATTTCCTGAATCTGAACTTGTATTAAACATCAGAGATTAGGTTTTTAATTAAAAAAACAGCTGTTTATATGCAGTGTGTACAGGTCAGCCACAGAATAATTTGTGCATATGAAACAGTTTAAATGAAAATATTAAATTCAAGGTTCTCCTACTGGAGTTCCCATATGTTTTCAGCTTTTCCTGCGTCACGCTTGTCATGTGATGCAACTGTTGCACCCAGATTCTAGGTATGACCAAGAGTTTCAGCTATGGGCAAAACACCTCATCCAGGAACAATTCTGAAATAATGTTTTTTAGACAAACACTAGGACAGTGCAGTATTTAACGCATAACATGTAAGGTGGGAAACAGTCCAATGTTACGCTTGAAAAAAGGGACAGGGGCTGTTCAAGGTCAGCTGTGCTGCAGGCAGGTTACCCCCAGTAGTACCCTGTTCTCCTAAACCTACTGCCCTGTACGGAGTAGGCCAGCACACACCCAGTCTCAGCAAGCCAACGCTGCCTTCAGGCTACTGCATGTATTAGGCCTACACAGAGAAACAGGAAAATGTGTCTAAGTAATCAGCTTGATATTAGTTATGTAGCTTACACAACCAGAAAGGGAGGTCAGAAAGTAATGATTTTAATCTAAACCATCCTAAATTCAGACTGTATAACATACCTGTATGGAGAAACAGGAAAAGGGGACAGCAGTTCAAAGCACAAGTAAACCAGAGTGGAAATACACCTGCTTTCTTTGGCTCACAATACTTTACACAACTAATGTGTAAAACCCTCATCTTCAAGCTTTGTGTTACAAATTCATTATCTTTAAGTAAGGGCATTGCATCATCTCAGAGATAGGAGAACATTTCTATGATTTTTTTGGTTAACAGTGGTATACACTGTATATCTAGTGAGGAGCAGATCAATGCTTCAGTAAAAACAACATATTTTTATTGTTGATATTTAAAATTCTTAGTAAATACATATTGTCTGCGATGTTCAAACATTATCAGTGCTTTATTGTTTGTGCCAAAACAGCCCTGTATTACATGATAACCTACTAAACTTACTAGAAAAAATATTAGAAATGAATTTATTACTGACCAGTGTGTGTCATGTGATCGTGAAGGTCTGAAGGTCTTATCCCTGAAAAAAGAATTCACATACAGGTTTGAGAAGTGATCTCTATCAGTATTGTTATCAAAATTGCTAAAAATGTATTATTATGTATGTATTCTTTTAAATGTTTGCTTTATTTGAATAACATAAAAATGCAAAAAAAAAAACATTTGACAGGGGAAAAGAACAATGAATAAATACAAATATCAAATCAGAGTGGGCTTTTATTGCCCTTTTTATTCTTTCTGTCTCTTAATATGGTGCTACAGTACACTGATGCAGAAGTTGGAATGAATCCAGTTTCTTCTTATGGATCTTATGTATGGGAAGTTTCCCTAATACGAAAATCAATTGTAGAAAAAATATAAAATTGTCCTTCTCTTCCCTTTCAAAACATAAAAATGACTTTCTCCTGAAGATTGTTTCCATCTCCCTCAATTTTGGTGGGTGAAGTGACTGCGGTGAGTATGGGTGTAGCTTTTACCATATTGCTATGAGTGCTATCAATCTTCTCAGCTCCTTGTAAGCTGCAGTAAAATAAATGATTTGGTATTTTCAGTAAGTTTGCTTCATTTGATTAGAGCAAAACATGCTGCAAATAATTCATTAACAGATTTCTCAGCCTCAGGCCTCCTGCAAGTGTCTGCACCTTCCACGTAGTCACTCCTGGTGCGCTGTCATCACATCAGCTTCATTCATAAAATCTCACTGGTGTCGTCATAGTGGAGTGACCCTGTGAAGATACACTGCTTCTGCTGCTCTCCAGAAGTTTAAAAGTTTGAATGTCTCTCGTGTGTCTGTGATTAATGTGCACTGACAGTCTTAACAGCACCTGTCAATCTGTCAGATGATGGAGAAGGTGTTAGTGAGGTAATTAAGATACCTGTCACCCTCGTCACTTTAAAAAAAAAAAAAAAAATAATAGTAATGGGACTGCAGTGACAGAGGAGGAAGAAGCACTAAACATTCAAACTGGCTGCAGCCTCCAAGAGAGCACAACGAAGAAAGTTAATAGTAAGTCCTTCTTCCTCTTAGTGCTAGTTATATTATTTTTGAGTTTTGTCAGTTTACGTTTCTTAAACTGTCAAAGAATTTAAAAATGTAAAGGTAAAAAAAATATTTTGCATAAAAATAACTGAAACACTGAAAGATTATAAAGCTAAAAGACAAAAAATATAAACACGTAATAATTAAGAAAAACTTTGTTTAATATAGTTGTAGAAGATTTTGAGTGGTTATTGTGCTGTATTAAGAGGTCAAAATGGTAACTTCTGTGAAGACAAAATTATATTATAACTGTATTTGCGATGATGTCATTCAATATGTGTACTCAGGAGGATTTATAGTTGTTAAAAACTACACTAATAAATACTTAAATCTGCATATATGTTTTATAGTATGTTATAAACCATTTATTATATGTTTATATCTCTACTGCTTATCAAGAAATATATATATTTAGTATTCCTAAATAAATATATATAAATGTAGTTTTAATATGTGTAAAAAAAATATATAGAGTATCATCTCTCTGCTATTGTTTTATTGCAGAGTGAGTTCAGAAATGTCTCTAACAGTCATACTGCTGATGTTGTCCCTGGTTTCTCAGTGTTGGACTGCTCCACAGGTGAGTGAAAGCTGATTAATAATGTCAGTACTTCTACATCTTTAAGCCAGTCAGTGTGGGATGGAACAATATTTTATCCATTATTTTTCAGAGGAGAAACTGGACTCCTCAGGCAATCCTATATCTAAAAGGAGCACGTAAGAATACATTTGCAGTAGCAGATGATGCCACACTTTAAAGCTGTCTTTTCAAATCCAAATAATGGTGAATGTTGATCTTTTACAGAGGGGCACCGCTCGGTACTGCAGCGCACGAGACGAGAGGAAGAAGAGACTTTACATTCAGGTGTGTGAATAGGTGATGCAGCTATAGTGGTTTAATATGATTAAAATTAAATACAGTGTTCTTAGAAGCCTGCATTACTTTGTAATGGTTTACCCTTTATAAAGAGTTTTAACTTTTAAGTGGTGCATTTTTCTTCTAAGTCTTTATAAAGTGGTTTATTATAACTGTTTTGAGCAACGTTTGGCACTCAGAACTGTAGACTTGACTTGAGTTACTAATATTTGTAAGGTTTTCATTAATAAATGATGAAGCCATTAGTTCTTTGTTTAAAAGTAGTACATGCTGTATAAATGTTTATCAGCTACCAGGTATTTATCTCAGCTTTCAGAGGTGAAACAGGTATATTTGCAATTCTACCATTTGAGGGAAGACAAAAAGCTAATCTTAGTCTTCACACAGCCATGTTTGCATTTTCTTTTTTGGTTGTACAGTTTCCTGATACGTTTCCAAATATATCTCCTGTGCTTTTCTGTAGTGACGCATAAACAGATTGATGGCCAGGGATCATCTTTGGTTTTATCCACTCTTCTGGAGCTCCTGCAGCGAGCTGTGGAAGAAGGTAAAACCCTAAAAGTCACTGATGCCCTGCCTGAGCCCCATTTAAGCAGTTTTAAAGTAATTCTCTATCCAATTTTTTCTCAGATGGAGGCAACCCAGAAAATTACCTGGACTATCAGGAGCTGAATTTAACCTATTTGTGAAGATATCAGAAATCAATTTTACATTTTTCCTTTGCTTCTATGGTTGTTACATTTTATCGTTTTTATTATGTGTGTCTAAATGTTGCTATTGAGTTTACTTGTACTGAAGTGTGCAAAATAAATAAAAATACCCTGTCTGCCAGCTGATAAATGTGTTAATTTTTCTCTTTGTTTAACAGCCATGTGTGTTTGCAGTTATCAGTATGGAACATGGAGAGCTTTCCTTTTTGCACTCATCATTGTCGTCTTATTAAAAAGAAAAAAAACCTTCAGGCCACAATTCTGCCATTCACTCATTTACACCCCGCAGTGATTAACACCAAGATAACTATCAATCATACATCATCACACTGTCTTCACAGAGGTCACTGTGGGAGTCATGTCTGGATCAAACAGAGGTAAGAAGGCGATATGGGGGCACTAATCAGGGACATTTTTGCATGAAGGGACTCCGAAGCTATGAAATAACTTAGCTCAGCAACTGTTAAAGAAGAAAATCCACCCCATCATGTTTACACTGCTATTCAAAAGATCTCAGATTAGACAGAATTCATCCATTCAAAAAGAAGAAACTTTGACCTTAAATCAGAAAATGCACACATTCCAGTAAAAATCACCACATGAGCTTCCACGGTATTTTAGAATTAATTTTATTTAACCATTTTGTTTAAACTTAAAATATGTCTAGAACTTTGCGCTTCACTTTCAGCAAAAGCTGGACCATGTACACTATTAAAAACAGAAACAACTGAAACACTGCGCTTATCATTAAAGCCCTAACAAATGTGCTTTATTACGCACAAAAGCAACATGAGTGGCACACGGTCCCACAGTGCAAGACAGCTAAGGACAAATGAGCCAGAGTGTCTCATTCATCAGTGACATCACCTTCGGTCTCCAGCGAGCAGAAGTGTACAAACTGACTCCTACAGCTAAATTTGACTGGATTAACCCCCCAGACATCTGTGGATCTACAGAGGGCAGTGAGCTGAAGGTGTGGAGGGTGAGGCTGTCTGGTATGACAGCAGAATGATGCTGTAGGTGATAAGCAGCCATGAAGATGCAGTTATGGCGCTTAGTGCTGGCAGTTTAGACATCCTGCAAGTCTTTCTGGATGTCCCACAGTGTGTTGGCACTGGCCTGCAGCTGGGCCACCTCCTCATCTGTCAGGGTCATGTTGACCACGCTGGCCACGCCCCCACTGTTCAACACGCAGGGCAGACTTAGGTATACCTCGTCACTGATGCCGTACATGCCCTGTTAATGTTGAAAAATGTGGATACAGCGTCAAGAAACTCAAGTAACAATAACTTAAGGTTGCAATAAACAAGAATAATTTATTATTGACTTAGCTACCAAACTCTTGATCAAGTGCTTATGTGCCGTTTACAAAATGTTGAAAAATTAATGAAAGCTAATGTCTTGAAATATTTTTGTGTAACTAACTGTCCAAACTCCAGAGCCACTCAGTTCATTACAATATGACAAAAAAGCAACAAACTCTGAGAACTGAATGAGAGCCCACGATACACTGCACACTCATAGCAGGAGGTAGGCCTACCCTAAAGCATACCCTGCTTTATCCTCTTTTTTTGGGGCCATAATTTACAAAACAAACATCATGTTGTATTGAAATAAAATAAACTGGGAATTGAGACCATTAACTCAACAGAAATGTGCTTACTGAGGTCACAGATCAGTGTAGTTGAGGGCCATTTTCTCATAGACCTCAACACAACCGGAAGTCTTTTTGGCAACCAGAAGGGTCGCCACCTGCTGCTCATTAGAAAGAATGCAGGCTTAAGGCACTTTTTGAGTAAGCTTCACTTTTCAGACCCAGATGCTACACCCAGCGAACTAGCAAACGGTTGTGTGTGGGCTATCCCAGCTGCCATGAGGCAAGAGGCAGGGTACACCAGTCAATTGCAGGACCAACAAAGAAAGACAGACAACCATTCACACCCACGGTCAATTAAGTATTGCCAATTAACCTCACCCCACACCTGTCTTTGGACTGTGGAGGGAACCCACAAGGAGAGCATGCAGGGTTCACATGGGGGTGGTGGGTGGTGGATTTGACCCAGGACCTTCTTGCTGTGAGTCAGTAGTGCTAACCAGCGTGCTGCCCCACTTTTAAACTATTAAATGATTATCAAAATAGCTGCTTGTAATTGATAACTTCTTTGCTTTATTATGTTATTTTTTAGTCCCCCAAGGACAGTGAAGTGATAGTTTGAAAAACAAAATAAGCTTTACTATATTTTTTAGTACAAGTACAAGTGGATTTTATACAAGACATTTCACTTCATACATTTTGAATTCAAATATTTAAATTAATGAATTTTACTGTAACTTTCTGCACTTAAAAACAAAGACTATGTATCCTAAAATTAATATTGCACTGATGAAATGTTTCCTGGAGAAAGGCTACAATATGATTTATGTCAAGTAGACATGCAGTACGTCTGAATGACTTAAAGAATGAGTGTTTGCATGTGAATATCTGTTACCTCCACCATGGTGGAGACGGGGTGAATCCTGTTCATGTTCCTCATTAGGCTCTCTGTCAAGTCGGCTACACTGAGACCGATGGCCCAGTTGGTGTAACCCTTCAGTTTGATCACCTCATAGGCACTAAGAGACACAACACAAAAATATATGCATTAGGACTGTAAAACTGTCAGACTGCTCAATGTTTCCACTTCTGCTGACTGAATTTGAATTGCATCAATAAATCATGTGAAGAAATAAAAAGTAACTCATCAAACACAACTGCACTATTTATAACTGCTTTTGCTTTCATCCTCTGTGCTGATTTAAGAAACAGATACCTCTTTTTCACAACGCAGAGCTGATGTGGAGTCAGTTCTGTCTTGGCACGTTTTGAAAACCAGACCACATTTCAACATGTTTCAGCATTAAATGAAACCCAATAACTTCACCCCTAACCCTGTTACATAACAGAATCTGGGTTAATTTTTGTGGGGAGAAAATAATGGAAGACAGAATCTGTGGGCATCATCTGTGAATCACCGGCAAATGTCTTGCTGTAGCTGTGCTTGTATCCACTGACTGGTTCCAACTTTAGGCCTGAACCAGTACTTTTCCTGGGTGAAAATGTACAACCGGCAAAAAGAGAGGGACAGGTGACAGCTGAGACAGTGATACTCTGATGGTCTATGTGCTGGGATAGGCAGCTGTGCAAAGCATGCTGCTAGCATCGTGTGTGTTGCATTGTGTTTAGAGTGTCGAGAGCTACGTTACTTTATAAAGATCGCAGTGCCTCTTGAAACTCCTGAAAATCTTTGAAACTAGCTGTTTTTTATCTAATTTGAAAACTGATACTTTATTTCTTGCCTCAAATGTTTTCAGAAAGACATTTAGCTTGGCCTGTTTTTGTAACTTAAAGGAAAGTTTGCAAACAAGCTGCCATGTTGGTTTCAGTTTGAAATCGAGGAGCAGGCAGCCTATGTTAGGTGCTTGCCCAATCAGGTACAGCTCATCCAACATCTACTGTCACTGTCTAGCTGGCTTGACCATTCAGGATCCAGGAAAGCAAGGTGACCTACTGCGTGCAAAAATGCCTGTGTACATTTACCATAAGAATCAGACAGAAAAACAAGGTTGAATGTTTGAGGAAATTATGTCCTGTCACAAGTTGATCTAAAAAAAATGCAGTTGCCAGAAAAAGCACTGTTTTATATTCATGCTAATACTTATTAGTGCAGATTTTAGGGGCAGGAATATGAGGCCCAAAACAACCAAGTGTGGAGGGATCAGCCCTTCACCAACAGGTGAGTTTAAAAAGGCCATATCTCAAAAGATTTTATCATTAAAGCAGTATAAGTGATCTCCATCTTACCTGTCCACGACCATCTTGTGGGTCTCTTTCCAGTTCTCGTCATCACTGTCAGTGCCGATATCTGGGTTTAATGTTTGCAGGTTGACTCCAGCCACATTTGTTCCACTCCACACGGGCACTGTAACACATGTTGAAACCATCAATTTTTGTCCACATACATCTTACACAATTACAGCATACAGTATTGTCAGTAACACACTGTGATACTTCTGCATTGCTCACAGGCAGTTCATTCAAACCAGAAAATCCACAAATCCTCACCACTCGTGTCTCCATGCTCTCCCAGGATCCATCCATTGAAGCTGCTGGGGTGTATCCCAAGTTTGTCGGCCATCAGGAAGCGGAAGCGTGCAGAGTCCAAGTTGGTGCCGCTGCCAATGACTCGATGCTTGGGAAGGCCACTCAGCTTCCAGGTCGCATAAGTCAATATATCAACTGTTAGAAAGAGAGATTAGAGTTGCTGTAGGGGAATACTGCAAGACTTCATAGCTGAGGGGAAAAACAGAAAGAAGAACTTTGTGGATGACTAAACCTGGGTTGGAAACAACAATTATGATGCAGTCGGGGCTGTATCTGACAATCTGGGGGACGATGTGCTTAAAGATGTTGACATTTCTCTGGACCAGGTTCAGCCTGCTCTCCCCCTCCTGCTGACGGACTCCAGCGGTCACCACAACAATGCGGGAGTTAGCTGTAACCGAATAGTCTGAAATACAAGACAGAGTGATAGTGAAAAAAGGGGTTAAGACTGGTGCTCAAGTTCAAATTCTAATTCAAACCCATGTATGAGTGGGAAATACTCTGTAAATACTGAAACTGTTTTAATTTAAAGTAAAGTTGCTTTGCATGCCTGGAATTTGAACCTGCCTTTATCTGCGACTATTTTGGGGGTTTTCAGGAAGAGGCTGCCATGCTGCAGGTCCATCATCTCTCCTTTCAGCTTATCCTCCATCACATCCACCAGTGCGAGCTCATCAGCCAGCTCCTGTACTCATCATAGAAGGTCAAACCAATTCACACAACACTATTTCTGCTCTCAGTGTGCCACTCAGTGATACAGCTGCTTGTTGTAAATAGGACTAATTGGAAAAAAAACTTAACAGAGAGATTTGAGCTATTCTGTTTTAAATTTAATGGTTAAAAATAATTGCATTAGGATGGGTGGTTCCGTCTAGGTTTTAAAATTTAAGTAAATGAAAAAAGGCCAAACTGAACAGATTAGTAGAAAGTCACTGTAATTCTTCCTTTTTGATGACAAATACATGCTTCCTCCTTAACAAGGACAGTAAGGGGATAACAGTCAGATCACCAAGAGATCAGTAATCTCATGCCAGTCTAGGAAGAGCTTGAATATGGCCCCATCCTGTGACATTGGCAGGCGGCACGATAATCTGAGTAGAGGCAGAACCAGAGAGATTCTTACCCTGAGCAGGATGCTGATGGCACAGGCCATACCAACCTGGCCCACACCCACCACTGTCACTTTATTCCTGGGAGGCTCAGGTGGACCACTAAACAGTGGAGTGATCAGCTTCTGCAGGACTGAAGCCATTTTCAGTGCTGAAAAGGATAAACAAAAGAAGAAAATGAGGAGTGCTCATGGTCGTGCTCTTGATAAATGCACATTTTACATAGACACAACAGTCGCAAGCTGTTGTGCGTGCAGCATTGCATGCTCAAACCTCATAAATAAGTCAGCGTAGAGGGATTTTAACTCAAGCCTGGCATATATCTCAGCAGCACAGAAGAAAACGACTTCTTGGACACCAAGATCAATTACATCAAACTAAAAGGACAACTGGAAAGTGCATTCTTGTCCTATCTTGCAGTTTTAAAGAAAAAGATGATAGGTTTCTTCCTTTTCTCATAGTCTACCTTTCCATCAAGTTTAATGAAATTCAGCTTTTCAATTTTTGAGAAATCCCCCTGACATACAAGCAGCATGATCACATCTATCTGCCTCCTCCCCTAGTCTAGGTGGACGAATGAAAACACACTGACTGAGCTCCATCCCACACAATCTCTCCCTCTGCAGAGTTCACCTTGAAACAACATGCAGCCAGACACAAAAACAGCAGCAATACTTGCATTGTTCGACGAAGCTCCGAGCTGCAAGGTATAAATACCACCATGTAATCAGCATGGCAAACTGAATGGATAACTAAGGCGTGTTCCTACAGAGCTGCCTACCCCCTGCATCCACAGCACCTCCCTCAGTTACAGTTTGTGCAGTCCAATCAGTTGAGGCAGGTATCCGGTCAGCTGCAGCAGTCGCACAAAGCTCATGTGACTCAGGGCCAGATGGAGGAGCTGTGAGCTGCACAGAGCTCCTCTCCTCTTTTTTCCCTCCACCCTCCTCCGATTGAGGAGGAGGGTGCACTATAATCGGATGCCAAACTTGACTGACTGACTGCAGACTGTTAAAGGAGTTACTGTAATCCCTTAACACTGCTTCCATCTGCTGCACCTGCTCTACGAATGAACCTCAGGCTTGTGTCTAATAGGAGGGCTCAAAAGAACAACACCTGATTTCTATTAAAAATCTAAAGAATTTATTTTATGAATTAAGGTTACTTGATTTATCTCTCTAAAAACAACCACAGTATAAAACACTGGCTGACCTCTAAAAGAATGCCATTGTCAAATAATTCTACATAATTTAGGAACAATCAAGTGTACACAATTAGAAATAGTTGAAAAACATGTGCTGCACATTATAAAAGTTGTAAAACAAGCCGCACCGAGACATTAAAATAATTTACCTAAAAGAGGATTGAGACACTGAGAGTGCCTTCCCACTGGAAATGCAATGGTGAAACTGTCCATTCATTATCCTAGAATGAAGCTGGATTACCATCTGAAAGCACCATGCACTCCAAGCATGTAAACATTAGTGTTTAATGAGGTGCATCCAAGGTCACTGGGCGGCAGCAGTTTTCATAACTCTTAATTATCCAAAATCGAAGTACATCTGTGAGGTTCTGAAAGGTTATTCTGGTTAAGTGTCCACCAAATTTACAATACAGCTCCTTAGGGTAGTTTTTCCATACCCTTAAAATTAACCTGGCAACTTACTAAGAGCCAAGATCCAAGAGGGAAGCTACTATAATTAATGTGCCTGATCACTCATTTTGACTATTATTGCTACCTAGTTGAGAGGGTTGGATGGGGGAAGTAGAGTAGATGTTAGGATTAGAAGTAATTAGACAGCCAGGCAAGTTTCCTCACTGCCAGCTTAAAAGTTCTCCAGGAAATCTGTGTGAGTAATAGTCAATAGGCCAGGAGACCGGACACTTTAAATGGAGAGCTGGAGTGTGACCCCGGGATCTATCAAGTGGTTAAAACTGCTTTTATATGCCTGTGTAGTGGACTGGTCAGCTGTGATGCGACTTATAAGAAACGTCTGAGAGAAGATAAGTTGCCTTTGAACTTGAACCCAGTCATCACAGAGAAGTGAGGACTTTTAATTGCCTGGATATGCTGAACAGATGATTAAACAGAGCAGTAGAAAGCCAAAAACCTCTATGGCTGCTTTCCCAGACACAATGCACCAATAAACAAAAACAAATACTACACATACTCTACCTAAAAAGTATGTCAGTTGTTGTTAAAAGAAAGTAACCTAAAAGTGACAGTGATGGCTTGTGCATCCGGTGAAATGTGATGTAGATTCAAGTGTAAGCACACCCACTTTCATGTTGTGGAAAAAAACACTGCTAAATTTAGTGTGACTTAAGTGTTCTGCAAAGGCTAAAACAGCCCAAAAGCCCAAGTGAGCATGAGCAGTAAAGTGAGCATAAAGAGGACTGATGCAAAACAAAGCTGAGGGTATTCATCTGTTATTAACAAGTACTACATTTTTACATTCACTACAAAAATATTTTATGATAAAATTTAAAATCACTGCACTAACAATCTATACCACACAAAAACACTGAAGTTCACCTGTTTTCTTAAGCTTCTGGCTACTTTAAGTATAACTGCTTGTCTTTTTTCCAATGCTGTAACGAGACTCACCGTTGCTGTGCTGTACGATGTGCTTGGTCCTCTTCCTGTTGTGCTGTCAGTCTGCAGCCCTGCTGGATTTAACTGACTAAGCCTCTCCATCCCCTACAAAGTCTCAGTTTGGCACTTGAGCGCTCAGCGGGTACATTAGTCACTGATAAAATATTTCCTGTTAAATAATAAAATAAAGATGCTGCAAATTATTCCAAAAAACAAAAGCCACAACTATCAGACATTTTTACATTTATTTCCTATAGTCAGTCCGTCACTTCATCTGAAAATGAAAATACACGCTTCATCGGAAGGAAGAAAGCAGCCCCAGTAATTCCAACCGCAGGACTGGACTATGTGAAAGTCAGATTTTGTCAGTGTTGCCACAAAAAAACATGTCTGGATACTCCTCATTACTCGCTGCTGGATCTGAGTGTCATGAAGACATTTTGTCAAGCACAGACAACAGTGAGCCAGCAGGGGATACAAAATCTCTCACAGGAGACGAGGCTCCACATGCATAAAACTATACTAATGGTGTAAAAATGCATACACGTTATTTTTGTCAGATTTAAAAAGCTCTGCATGTATCTTCTTCTTTTGGCTGCTCTAGTTTGGGGTCGCCACAGAGGATCATCTGCCTCCATCTCACCCTATCCCTTACACCTTCTTTTCCCTAACACAAATCCTCTGCATGTCCTCCTTCACTATATCCATGAATCTTCTCTGTGGTCTTCCTCTTCTCCTCCTGCCTTGAAGCTCCATCTTCAACATCCTTTGTTCAATATATCCACTATCCCTCCTCTGAACACGTCCAAACCATCTCAGCCTTGCCACTCTGACTTTGTCTCCAAGCTTCTGAACATGAGCTGTCCATCTGATGTACTCATTTCTAATCCTGTCCATCCTGGTCACTCCCAGTGAAAATCTCAACATCTTCAATTCTGCCATCTCCAGCTCCACCGTCTCCAAACCATACATCATAGCAGGCCTCACTACAGTCTTGTAAACCTTCCCTTTCATTCTTGCTGCTATCCTTGTCACAAAGCACCAGTACACTCGTCCCTGCCTTCTCCACCCTGCCTGCAGTCTCTTCTTCACTGTCCGTTGCTTTGGATGGTTCATCCCAAGTATTTAAACTCATCCACCTTCACTACCTCTACTCCTTTCATCTTCACCATTCCTCCTGCCTCCCTCTCATTTATGCAAATGTACTCTGTCTTGTTTCTACTGACTTTCATTCCTCTTCTCTCCAGTGCATACCTCCACCTCTCCAAGCTTTCTTCCACCTCCTTCCTACTTGCACTACAGATCACAATGTCATCTGCGAACATCATAGTCCACATAGACTCCTGCCTGACCTCATCTGTCAACTTGTCCATAACCATTGCGAACAAGAAGGGGCTCAGAGCTGATTCCTGATGTAATCCCACCCCCACCCTGAACCCATCTGTCACTCCTACTGCACACCTCGCCACTGTCTTACTGTTCTCATACATGTCCTGCACCACTTTCACATACTTCTCTGCCACTCCTGACTTCCTCATACAGTTCCACAGTTCCTCTCTTGGTACCATATCACATGCTTTCTCAAGATCCACAAAGACACAGTGCAACTCCTTCTGACCTTC
>VUQH01041232.1:0-10795 GCA_015106775.1 Etroplus canarensis
AGTGGGTAGAGACGAGTGTCAGGGGTGCTTTGTGATAGAAGGATAGCTGCAAGAGTGAAAGGGAAGGTTTACAAGACGGTAGTGAGACCTGCTATGATGTATGGTTTGGAGACGGTGGCACTGACAAAAAGACAGGAAGCAGAGCTGGAGGTGGCAGAACTGAAGATGTTGAGATTTTCCCTGGGAGTGACCAGGATGGACAGGATTAGGAATGAGTACATCAGAGGGACAGCTCAAGTTGAGTGGTTTAGAGACAAAGTTAGAGAGGCAAGGCTGAGATGGTTTGGACATGTTCAGAGGAGGGATAGTGGATATATTGGACAAAGGATGTTGAAGATGGAGCTGCCAGGCAGGAGGAGAAGAGGAAGACCACAGAGAAGATTCATGGATGTAGTGAAGGAGGACATGCAGAGGGTTGGTGTGAGGGAAGAGGATGCAAGGGATAGGGTGAGATGGAGGCAGATGATCTGCTGTGGCGACCCCTAACGGGAGCAGCCGAAAAGAAGAAGAAGAAGAAGAAGAAGAAGAAGTTGTTATGCTCTGTTTATTGTATTCTATGTTTTTCTTGGAGCCTTAGTTCTAGCCCTGTCTATGTTTAGCATGGTTTATTGTATCTTTCTGATAGGGTTTTGAGTTTCTGTTTTTGTTACATTGTGTTCTATCCTGCTGTCCAGTTCTGCCCACTGCTGTGGAGTTCTAGTTACTGCTTCTGAGTTTATTTGTGTTTGTTTCCTTGAGTTTGGTTTTATCATGCTTGTGTGTAGTTGTCGTACATTCCTGTTTCACCTTGTTAGTCAGTGCATCTTGTATTTAGTCTTTGAGTCTTAGTTCTAGCCCTCCCCTGTGTTTTTATTTTTATTAGTTTACTCTGTGTCATCCTCTTGTGTTTACATCCTTCTGTCTAGATGTCTCATGTTCACGTCCTCAGTAAATGTGTCATTTCCTGTTTAACGCTGGCACCAGTTTTGTCCTGTGCATTGTGTTTAGCCTTGCTTCCTGTCCTTGATGTCACCTGTGCTCCTTTCCCACCTGTTCCCTCTTTCCTCATTAGTTAGTTTGTCTGTATTTATACCCCTGCTTTTCCTTTACTTAGTGTTGCATCATCAGCTTAGGTTAGTTGTGTGTTCTTTATGTCTTGGCTTCAATCCCCATGTTGGAAGTTTAATTTGTTCTTTATGAAACTTGTTTACTTGAGGACAAATTATCTTTAAATGCTTGCTTTTCATTTACTCAGTCTGTCTATAGAGTCCTGCATTTTGGGTCCTCACTCTCCACACACACCACAGAACCCTGATACATGTTTTATCTATTAGTTTTATAGTCCTCTTACTTTTGAAGCAGAGTGGTTTTAGCTCTTGTAAGTAAATTGGGGTGGGGAAGGGAAGCCTAACACAGGACTCTGGACACAAAGCCAGTCTATTGCAGGGCTAACAGACAGACAGACAATCATTCATGCTCACATTCACACCAACAGCCAATTTGAAATCACCAGGTAACCTAACATACATGTCTTTGAACTGTGGGAGGAAGCCAGAGTACCCAGAGAGAACTGTATGGAGAGCATGCAAACCCCATGTCCCAGCCTGTGAGGCGACAATGCTAACCACTGCTCCACTGTTATCATAAACAAAGAACAAAATAAAATACAATTAGAACACCGGAAAAGCATTTACAATAACAGATGCTGACATCTAAACATGCTGAAATGTTTACGAGTCAGAAGCTGGGAAGAAAAATCTTCAAACATTGTCTCACATGACTCATTTACTGGCCAAGCAATGCTTCACACTTGCTCTGAATTCAGTCTTGAAGACTTCCTGCATTGTGTTTATTGTGCATTAGAGCAAAAGTTAGACATTTCTTCAGCCTCTCAAATAATGGATGCCTGGCCTTTGCTCATTCCATTAACTCAAGCATAATTTGATCTCTGAATAAATTTTAATGAACAAAATTTCCCCTCCGAGCAGACAGTTAATTAATTGTAGCTTTATATGAGTGACAATATCTTTGTGTTACCTAATAGTATCTCAGTGACTGGCCACGATCATTTACACCACAAGGCACCACGAGAGGACTGTGCCCCTGCCAGCACCCAGTGAAAAGTGGGCTCAATTAAAAGCCCTTCATAAATATTAAACACTATCTATCAGCAAGTTATTCATATAAATGATGTATCCACTTGTAAGCACAGACTATCAACATCTAAATGTCCTCTGTAAATACAACTCAGTCATGGAATCCTTAGTCTGCTCTAATTCTAAAGCTGGCCAGTTTTAAACGGGCACAGGGCCAGCCCAGCACTTCACCATGCTAGCTAACAGAGGGGTGGTAGTACTAATGTTTGGCTCCTGCTCATACAGTAAGCGATCAGTTTCGTCAAAGCAGGGAAACCCTGCACAGGGCTGATTCATCTGTCACCACAGTGAAGGAGGCCTGCTGAAAGACACAGAAAGCTTGGAGGAAAAAATAACACCGGTGAATTTATTCATGGTTACAATACTGTGTGATATTTCACGGCTGAAATTGGTAGAGTTCCCAGTTCTATAATAATGGAGGCTGTCTAACATAAACTACCTGCAAATACATTATTAAGCATGTACTAGGCCTGATAATATAATGCTGTAATGATTTCCTAACAGGACAGCTAATGTTTAAATGTCAAATTAATGAAAATCAAAAAATATATACTAAACAATTTCAGATACTATGAAAAAGAAAAAAATTACATTTTAATCAAATGGCATTTCAAAGCATTTTGTACCTTCTCAGAGATGATTAGTCTCAGAGAGAATCCCACAGCATTGTAACATGAATAATAGCACATGTCTCTATATTATTAATCAGCTCAGGGCTAAAGTTGGTTAGTAGATGTCACAGTGACAGATGCTTTCTGGTCGAGTGCCAAAAGAAAGGCAAGTGAGAAGTCTTGGAAGTGTTTGAAGCAGGGTGTAAAGGAGCCCTGCAGGTCATGTTAGCCCTGTTCAGAAAACCATGGCTAAACACTGAGGATAGGGAAGATTTGAAAAGAACCCTCTAATCCCAGAATTGACACTTCAATTGGACACTATAGGGCAACACTGTAATATGACCAGCAACTTAGGCTGTAATCCCCCCAAATGTAAAATAACAGTTAATGTATTTTTTCTGAAATTAATGTTGAAGTTCAAGTACTTAAAAATATTTAAGGTGCTAACAATTCAAGTTTTTACAGGAAAGAAGAAATAAATTATACTGTAAGTACTGTAATTTTAGATAGTGAGTAATCACATATTTTACAGGAAGCACAAATCATAAAATAATTTTGAGTAGTGAGGGACTTCATGGTAATTTAGAGGGTAGGAGACTGAAATGATACTGTAAGTTACTTTAAGCTGTGAGTAACTTTCAGTGGAAAAACAATATTTCTTCATCTTATACTTTAAATACATTGTATTTATTATATATTATGAACCGGCTTCACTTCCTTATCTTACATCGTAGGTACATCTTATTTACTGTGGGCCGTATTATGAAGTGGACTAACCACCCCATCTTACATCATAATCAGAGTGGCTTAACTTCCTCAACTTAGGGCCCTGTCACACCATGACAATTTAACAAGCATATGCCATCCAAATTCCTCTAAAAGATATGCAGAACAATGATGTTAAATGGATGTATACATTACTTTTTGCTAACATATATAGAATGTAATACCAACGAATGCTAGCGTATTGCCGGCATTCACAACTTGAAGCCCATTTATACTACTTCCCTTAAATGCAGCAAATACGCTATTATACAAAAGTTGTGTGTTAGAAACATGTTCTGTACAACTGGAATTTGTCAAATACATCTACAAACATCAATATGCATTAGAGGCAAGTTTGACATATGATATAGGTTAACACGTTACTCATAGGTTATTAATACGCTTTGGGTACGCTAGATGTCATCTCCACTTATTTTGACCTATGAGTAACGTGAGTCAATGTATGCATAGCGTTCTTGCAACATATGGGGGAAATATGAGCCATACGCTGGCATACATCAGAAATTTTGTGCATACTCAAAATTTTCCAGCAACCTCGCCGTACTATGACGTATACCAATAACTTAATTGACGTACGCCAGTGTATGTACAGATTTTTTCATACGTGAGCACATGCTTGTTTAATCGTGAAGGTGTGACAGGGGCTTTACACTGTAAATGCATAGTACTTTTAAGCGCTTGGGCTGTATTATAGAGTGGCTTAACCTCCCCATCTTACATCATAAGTACACATACTTTTAGGGGAGCGGGCCATATTATGGAGTGGGCTAACCATCCCAATTTACATCATAATTATGCAGTACTTTATCGGGTGTGGGCTGTATTATGAGTGAGGGAATTACATCCTAAATTGTGAGCTATATTATAAAGTGCTACTAAATAAAGAGTAAGAGAGCAAGACAATATTAGTGACAGTGAGAAACAGAGAATTGATGAAAAAATGTAAAAGTATATGGAATAGCTGTATTTGGAAAATAATTGAAAATGTTTAAGTGAAGTCAAAGCAATAGGCTTATAAGAGGTTTCATCTTTCAAACTATGTCTCAGCTCCTGTTTAGCCTATAAAGCAAAATGAAGAATTTTGCACCACACTTGGTGGCAGTTTGGAAATCAAAAAAGACACAAAAGATTTATACAGAAGCTTTAATAACACTATAGCCTATGGTTTTAAATCATAGGCACTTGTACCTGTAAGGGCATAGCTTATAGATTTTTTGTTAGTACAAGTCAATACAGTACAAATATTATTTTGTATATTAAATGCTAAAATCTCTGTTAACATCTCTATACAATGCCTAATGTGTATTTTACAGTTTTATGGTATTTGAATGCACTTGTCATAATCAGATTGCTGCAAGATCCCTTCAGTCAGCGGTCTTGCAAACCTGTTAGATTTGGGTGTTTTCTAATATGAGCCATATGTGTTGCATTCTTCTGAATGATTCTGACAAGTCTACATTGTTTAGTCTGCCCGGTTCCGTTTACATGAAAATGTGACAAATTCAACATCACTGCTGTCTTTTGATCAGAAGATATGCTTTAAAAATAACACATTATTGCAATGTGAAACAAATTAAGAAACAAATTAAGTTACCACAGAAAACAGGGAGGTATGTATGTAAAAGCTAATATTTTCAAGTACTAATGTGTTCCATTTTTAGCTTGAAAAAGTATAGACAAGCTTATGATATTATTGTTACAATTTTGATCCATTTAAATCTAGAGTTTTATCAAGCAGTTTATTCAAATCAAGAAATTTACAGAATCAGTACTGTCTCCATCTTATATTCATGCTACTGCCGGATTCATTTGTGTTTTCAAATGCAGTGCTAATTCCAGAGACCCTCTATTCAATTATTCATGCCAAGTACATAACTTTTCAATTAACTAATTGCCAGGCTCTTGAGAGTTCTGCATACATGGTGCCCCACCAGCAGTCATGTAGGCAAAATCTTCACCTGCACTGTTAATACATATTGACTTTAAGAGCAAATAATTTCTTAAATATTTTAAGAGAACAAAATGAGCTTTTAAAATTATACACCTACAGAATGAAGTAAAACCTTCATCAGTCATAGATTTTTAACTTTTTTCAGATTAACTCTTCAACAGCTTGTACATCACCTTGGTTGTCTTTATCTTTATTCCAGAAATTTTAAAAACAATGCTATATAAGCTTTATATGCATTAAATGCTAATAACCTGATCTTTTGAGCTTTTGCTTTGAAACCTTGTCCTCATTACAGTAGCAAAGGTCTCAAGTAAGCCCCAGTGCACTGAAATGGAACTGCAATGGTTGAGGAAGTGGCAGACAGCTGTAAGGAACCCGTTTCACTCACTTCCTAAATTCTGCCATGTTATTCACAATCTAATCTCTCTGACCTGATGACCTGTCCACGGAGATAAGAAGTTGGAACAAAAGGGAGTTCCCATAAAAAGTGAGCCTGTGGTTCTACACTGACAGCTGATGCATACTGATGCATTCTGTAGTTTCTCATCTGCAATGACCTGAAACACTGACATGTCGGAAAAAAAAGAAAAAAAAGAAAATTTTCATGCTCATGAAATATTACTAAAATATCAAACAAGCCCTATACTGATGCACCCAACATCATCACCAGAACTGGATGTGCTATGTAATGTCAAGGGGAAACCTGGAGCTGAATAATCAAACCAGCACAAAAGTGGTGAAAACTACAGTTCCCCTAATGGTCACCAAAAAATAATCAGTCCCCAGAGGCTCCCATGTTAAAATGTCCCACTTTACAGAATTTAAAAAAGCATATTTACAGCCTGGGGTAAAATATAATTTTGGCCTGTATGGATAATTCCACACTCATAACAACTTCTTTTCTTTTTAAAAAAATAACTCATCCACCCAGAAAATTGCAAAGCAGTGGGTGCAAAGCAGTGGGAAAATCTATCTATCTATCTATCTATCTATCTATCTATCTATCTATCTATCTATCTATCTATCTATCTATCTATCTATCTATCTATCTATCTATCCATCTAACTATTCATACACAAATTCTTTTCTCATTTAAAAAAATAACTCATCCACCTGGAAAATTGCATTGGGGGCATTGACTGACAGATGTCTCAACACTGGCAGCTGGAGCTGACTGATGTCTGCTAGGCCTCATCCACTATTTTGAGGCATTGAACCAGATCTCTTCACTGTGTGTGTGCTGTTGGTGTTGCTGGTATTTTTAGCTAGCAAAAGTAGAAACTTCAAAATGCAGAGTCCAAAAGCAGTGGGTGACACCAGGTTGGTTAAGTTTATTATATTTTTTACTATCTTTGCAAAAATCTTAAGTCAGGATGAATATTCAGTTATGACTGGGTTTTTGCAATATGTAAAGTTTGGTAGTTGTGAAAACTATAGGAACTTCAGATTTTTCAAAATCATTTTCATCTGCTTTTCTGTAACCAGCATGAGCAAAACCTCAGTCAAAACAACACGTGTGCAACATTTCAACCAGAAATGGAATTCAAGGGGAGAGGCTCAGATTTGTGATATTTTAAAGCGAGCTCCTGTTTATTCCTCGTCATAAACATCTCAGTGTCCACAATAACTTTTCCCATCTGGTCCTCATTCTCAAACCAATCCTCACTGGAATAACAGTAGACATTATAAACCGCAAAACATATCTGCCTAAAGAAGCTATGCACAGAGTTGTGGTCATTCCAGATCGAGCAGATTTGAATATAGTTACAGTATGGCTGCTTCCTCCTTCAGGCAGGTAAACAATGTAATAGGAAACTGTCACAACTGATTTGAGGGGCACACAGCCAATAGAGGGGGACGATATGACATGTCTCCTCAGATCACAGCTTACTGATGGCAATCTGTGTAGTTGGAGTGTGCAAGGAGTAGCAGAGCATGAGAAGGGAAGGAAAAGTGGAAAATATAGCCGGGGGAGAAAAGAGAAATGACGATGGCAGAAGCAGAGAACAGGACGATGATGATGAGAAAAGAAAGAGCAGGAGGAGGAAGCAGAGGAGAAAGAAAGGGGAGGTGACAGGGTGAGTGCTGGATGGTGATAATACTGGCTCCTTTCAGCCCATGCATGAGGGTAAGGTGAGACTCTCTCCAAACTGTGCTTTCTGGGCAGTGGCCCAAGCCTGGGGCTGCCTGATTGATTTGCCCAGTAAAAGGCCCACTTGTGCAGCTGTGCCATAGCTGATTTCTCCCGACCAGCCTTATGCAGCTCCCACTGCGGAGAAACCACATTAACCAATACGTAGAAAACGCTGCTGAGAGCAAACGAAGGTGACAGCACTTTCCTTGGACAGCCAATGTATACATTAAGATTTAGAAATAGTTTTTACTTTTTAAAAGAAAATATAGACAGCACAAGTAGTAAATTTTGACCTGCTTCATTGCATGAAATATGTTGGATCTATTTTATCACTGAAATAGATCCAACATATTCCAACATTATATATATTACATATTGCATATAGTGTTTAACTTTGGAGTTGTATATGTTACATATTGCAATTCGTACAGACAGGTTACGGGAGCAGCCGAAAGAAGAAGAAGAAGAAGTACAGACAGGTTAATTTTTTTTAAATTTATTTTAATCATATTTTTCTTTCCTTTCAAATTTATATTTATTTATTTCAAAATTGTATTGATTTATATCTAACTGAGCCTCTGTAACACAATGCAATTTCCCTCTTGGGATTAATAAAGTATTCTGATTCTGAAACATGTAAAGTCACATAATGTGGCAAATGACCAAATGTGGAAAGATTTGTTTTTGTGATTGGCTGTTGACTATTGTTATGGCTGCCATTTCTACTGTGCCAGTAGAGTTTAAAACACAGTGGAAAACAGCTGAGTATTGAAAGTATACAGGAAGATGTATATCACACAAGTGCTACTAATAGTAACTGATAATTTTAACCCAAAATTAATTCACATTTCATTGAACTTAATTAAAAAAACACCAAAAAATAAAATGATAGGTAGATAAGGTGATAGGACATTTGTATCTCGTTGCACATTGAGGTGCTTTAGTGAAGGTGTGCTACTATGAGGACATTCTGCAATTGAGATGTCTTAAGGCTTTCCTGACCAAATTTTAGGTGGCTCTGGTCAACCACTTTGGAGCAGCACATCAACGTATAAAACATGAAATTTCCCGTTGCCACAGTTATAACTAATTAAAAACTGTCATGCAAATGTGTTCAGGGCAGGACTTTTATCAAGCACGAGAAGTCTGGTCCAGACTGGACAATGTATGTGTGAAAGTTAAAATGTCATGTCTCATGAATGAAATTTGCAATGGCACCATGCACACGCCTTTCAACAAAATCTTAATAGCGTCACAATTTAGCATGACCGAGGTCTTAAGCCTAAGTTGGAAGGCTTTTTGACTTGGGATGTTAGAAATGTCAACCACAGCGTTGGCGCTCATCTGTTACAATTTTGCAACAATGACGACATTTTGCGGCCTCCGTGTGCAAGACCTATAGAATACAATACGTTGTCACCAGTCCTGATACTTGTGCAAAATTTCAAGAGCATTTTGAACATGTTTAGACCCTCAAAAAGGTGATACATTTGCTTAAATAATAATGAATGGAGCAGATCCAACGGGGCCTTCAGACTGTCAGTGTGCGGGCCCAAAAAATATGTCTAGCACTGATTCTATGCAAAGTATTAGGAATATCTTCTTTTGACTGGATAATTATCCATTTATCAGTTTTATACAGGGGCTGGTTCTGTGTGCAGAGAAGTGCTGTCTCTGCTCCTATGTGAATCAAACCTTCCCTGATTAGCCATTCAGAGTGGATGGGATAAGGCAGACCCCAGGTGGCCCCCTCTGTTAAATAGCAGATTAAAGAGTGCACAACTAATTTCTTTAGCCTAATCTTATTAAAGGAAAAACAGCTGTCAACTGTCACCATGTGAATACGAACGGTCTGCAACTAGCACAGAATTGCATTTGCACTATGTTGGTGGGATGCACAGTGACGGTGCACATACACGTGCTACTTCATGCATATTCATTGCCTGCAAATTTGAATATTACACATATAATTAATTCAGTTAAAAAAACCTGAGGGCATCTGAAAACTGAAACACAATGTTGCAATCTTTATCTTTGTCGTTTGTTTGATTTTCCCATAATTGCAGTACTTTAAAATAAGGAACACATGAAAAAATATTTTAGCTGGAATGGTAAAACTCCACTAAAATAAGCTTTCGGTAAAGAGAACAAACTAATTGTTAATATTAAGTATATTTTGAATATGATTTTACTAAATTTCGATGTATTAAAACAATATTTTCATTGGAAAGAATGAAACTTTTTACAAGATTAACACCATTTCATTATCATCACTTGGTCACATTCACTCAAGTTGGAATTTTGGCCCTGTGCCCTCTGACATGATCTGACACCAGGTGCTCAGTACCCCAGGGTATTTTGAAGACCCCCCAGTTTAAAGCCTCATCACCTCCGAATCCACACCCATGTAATCCTACCACCCTAATACTCACACACACTGACAGAACCCCTCTTTAGCTCTACATTTCCTTCAACATTTTGCATAGGTCCATGATTATATTTTTTTTCAGCATTTGAAAAATGGTTGGTTTGAGTAGCAGTGGCTTGTGACACCCAAGTACCGCAGCCCATACACTTCAGCGCCGCACCATCACGGTCTTTTGATTGCTCCACCTCTCTGTAATTGCTGGTGATTAACCCTGGCATGAGAGTAGGCCAGAAAGAGCCCCTCTGCCTTCTCTGCTGACAGTTCTTGTCAGTGGGTTTGAGGGGCAATTTGGCTGCTGACATGCCTTCCCCAGTCTCTTGTTACTGGGGAACTATGCTGTGCTTGACCCAACACTGCCAGACTATCTGGTGAATTCCTTCCTTCCTCTTTTTCTCCTCTTTTCTCCATTTCTTGCCTTCAGTTTGCCTGTCTCTTTTGTGTCATTGCTCCTCTTATCTTTGCCCTAACCTTATTCTTTTTGTTCCACTTTTGCCTCAGCACTCCTTCAATCTCTTTCTCCCTCTCTTTCTGTCTTTTCTTTACATTGTCTGTCTTTCTGCTAGAGTTCACATCGGACAACCTGATTCTGTGGCTTTAGTGCCTGGGCTGCCTGTGTCTGCCTGCTTGCAGGACTGCAAGGGGGCAACAAACAATGGGCATATTGTTAATCTGTCCGTAAGAAAGCCTTATCTTGTTGTAGACATGGTATTAAATTTCGGAGTGGCCCCATGTGGCCAGGCTGGGGGAGGG
>VUQH01041233.1:0-10570 GCA_015106775.1 Etroplus canarensis
ATGCTTGGATACAGCACTCTGTGAACAACCAGCTTCTTTAGCAATGACCTTTTGTGGCTTCCCCTCCTTGTGGAGGGTGTCAGTGACTGTCTTCTGGAGATCTGTCCAATCAGCAGTCTTCCCCATGATTGTGTAGCCTACTGACCCAGTCTGAGAGACCATTTAAAGGCTCGGGAAACCTTTGCAAGTGTTTTGAGGTAATTAGCTGATTAGAGTGTGACACCATGACTTTCCAATATTGAACTTTTTCACGATATTCTTATTTTCTGAGACACTGAATTTTGGGTTTTCATTATCTGTAAGCCATAATCATCAAAATTTCAAGAAATAAAGGCTTGAAATGTTTCACTCTACGAATCTATATAATATATGGGTTTCACTTTCTGAAATGAGTGACAAAAATATTGAACATTTTCATGATATTCAAATTTTTTGAGATGTACCTCTATTAGAACTCCACATGCCAGCATGACACTTTGTCCAGGCTACTTCATAATATCACCGTCATGCACACTTAAGTTAAAGTTGACCAGATTTTTGCCATCCTGAACCACAATATCTAACAGTCTGCTTTTCTCAGTAACAAGTATTGCTGTCTCACATGTTTGTAGCATGGCTCTAGACTCTGAGACCTTTTAAATACTCTCCACCTTGGAAACAGTGACCAACACTGACTCCACCTCCACAGATATGCTCACACACCCAGAGCTAACAACCCCAAAGACATTGCCCTGTTTGTACCAGAGCTCTTCAAAAGAAGGACATGCTACATGATCAGAGAATACAATATACTGGAAACACAGTAAAACAGGATCTTACATGATCCAGATGACTGAATGTATAACCCCAGTTCCAAAAAGGTTGGGACACTGCGTAAACTATATATAAAAACACAATGAAATAATTTACTAATCATATAAATCCATATTTTATTCACAAAAGAACAAAGAAAACATATGAAATGTTGAAAGTGAGGCATTTTACTATTTCATGAAAAACAGTTGCTTATCTTGAATTTGGAAAAAAGAAAGTGATAAATAACTGTTTCTGTTTCCTAAACAGTTTGTGACATTTCATATCTTTATTGTAACCGCTCTATTGCACACACATCGTAACCATTTCTTATCCATTTGAGAAAAACTACACTCCAGAGGCCACTCCACAATGAGTCATTATGAGTTTCATGTTGCTCTGATTCACAATCAAACTGGCATATCCTAATCACAAAAGACAGTAAAAGAAGAACTTAATCAGTGAGCCTGAGCCAAACTTAAAAATAGTCTTACATTATACTCAAATGCCTCCTGGTCAAAGTCAGGTGTGTTCGACTCGCAACGCAGACTCTGTCAGGCTTAAGCTGAAACAGTACTTCAGGTTATTTCAGAAATGCTCACCTACATCATCTCGGATTGTTTAGAAAATGTTAAAATTACTAGTTGTTTGTTGGTACTTATCAGTGACTGTAGAAAACAT
Organism: Etroplus canarensis; assembly: GCA_015106775.1. Classification (NCBI taxonomy): domain Eukaryota; kingdom Metazoa; phylum Chordata; class Actinopteri; order Cichliformes; family Cichlidae; genus Etroplus; species Etroplus canarensis. Next base: position 1,474 of record VUQH01041233.1, read on the forward strand.
GGAGGACGTGGCTCCACTTCCTCTCATTGTACAAAAGTGAAGTGAAAATTTCTTGTTTACAGGAGCTGTTATCTTGCCAGAAACTGTGCAATAGTGATTTGGTGCGGAGTTGCGGTATTTAACTCCCACCCATGCACATGACATATAACCCCCCCCAACAGACATACACCAGATTGGCAGTCAGAGCTGCCAATCATGACGATACACCCCAATTTAAGAGCATCAAATTAGCAATTCAATAACAAACTGATGAGAAATCAGAAAATTTGAAACCACATCAGAAATAACTACTCTAAACAGTTATTAAAGACCTACTTAAAACAGCACAAACCATCTTTATCAGAGCAGAACTTTTTTCATTTTTGTTTGACCTCGTCCCATCCGTTAACATGGAGAGGGTGGGACTTAGGTCCTACAATGCAGCCAGGCAGCAGGGGGCGATAGAGACGTTTTTGGCTTCACTCGTGGGGTGCCGTCAGGTCCTCCACGTTTTCTACAGTCATTGGTACTGATGCGGTTGGGCTTTCTAAGCAGAAAATATCTAGTAGATAAGAAAATGCGATTGCTTCTTTAAGTTGGTGTGTCCACGCATCACAGCATATGGCATAAAGATGAATGTTCCTCAACTTTTCTTGGCATCTCCACTTAGTTTCAACTTGTTGCCACATGTCAGCGGTGTCTTGCTGCAAAGTGAGCTGCCACTGGAAATGACTTCCTGTCTCTTATGGATTTATAGTAGCTTAGCAGATGTGAACATCTGGCTGCACAGGAGTTAGGGTGTAAATTTATGTCAGTGCATCTATAGTTTTAGTAGCACATTTTATTCTGTGACGTTTTGTGCTTTGTTAGTGGACATAAATGGAAAAAGAAAAACAGGGAATGAAGAGAAAGAACTGATAGGATCCAGAGTAAAAAGCCTGAGGTTGTTATAGGTAATGAACCTATGCTACGTATGTGCAGCCATTGTCACTTATAATTGCAGGGATGTTCTTCAGGGGCTGAGAAATGCCAAAGAGGACGGCTCAGACAAAAACACCTGCCTTTGCTGTTGTTTCATGACAATATTTCCTTCCTGGCAATCCCCAGTCTCTGCCTTTCACACTCTTCCCTGCCAAGGGTCCACAAGTAAAAATAATTTTTTATAGAAACAGAAGAGGACTGCCAGTTGGGAGACAAAAGGAGAAAGTGGTGACACTATGATGTGCCTGTGATGTTAATTAAAATAAGAGAATGAGTTCATTCAGCAGAGTTTTACAGATCCCAAACAATAACCTTTTGTGTTAAAGAGAAGTGCAATCTATACGAACCCTGTAAGAGGTTTGCATTAAACCCAGCAAGCTGTACAATGAAATGTCACTCTCCGTCAGGGATCCGGGCTTATGTGGCGATGTGTTTATGTGAGGTGAAGCGTTAACACTGTGTTTCATTTTATTTCCTTTGCTTGTCACTTAAGCATTTTGTTATTGGTACTGTATATCACACTGCTCTATGTGTTGTTGTCATTTAGGTCTCTGTTATCCAATTCAGCTTTGTCTTTGCTTGTCATCCTTTTTGAAGGAGATAAAGTGGGATTTTTTTTTTGTTTTATAAAGGCCCTTAGGGTTTGTTTTATTTCATGTCAAGAAAATTTATATTTTTGATGTACTGTATCACCGAGCATGTAAATACTATAAGCCAATCAAGTGTGTGGATGCTGGTGGATGTCAGGCATGCTTTCTGTCATTTTCTATCTTGTTGTCAGAGGAAGGATGAATGCATTAAGGCGACTTCAATGTCTCCACACTGTATGTTACTTTTATCAGATTCATCTCTTCAAGCTGTGTGTGGGCATAACACCGAGGTAGAAACAGAAGTGCCAATGAGTCCATAAACAGATCAAGTCATTAAGAGGAGACGTGAACTTCTTGGCATGTTGAACCTTTTTGGGAAAGCTTCCAGTGGGTGGAAATCTGTTTCTGTAGGCAGTAATGTTTAGATGTGGTGATTCAGAGGGACATGAAAGGCATTTCACTTGCTCCTGCTGTTCACGAGTCCACTTTCGAGTGTGAGTGGGGGCATTATTTTGAAATATGAAAATTTCATGAATGAAAAGCACTTGCACCGCGGGGGGGTACCTAAGAAAATGGCCTCTCACTCCTTATTATTCCACCATGTGGAGGAATTACTGGACTTATGACTCCCACAAGATTGCTACAATATATTTAAAGACCAGTCTGCACATTTAACTGCTACAGCTACTTCAGGGATATATGACTTTTTAGCATGGCAGCTGGGAGAACTACTGCTTCAGTCCAAACAGAAACTCCAAAAAGCTATACAGAGGTCACACTAAAGCATTTTAAAGGTTATAAAGACAGGTATACTACATACTAGATTAATTATATTGTCAACGAGCTTTCTGCCAAACTCAGCCAATCTTAAGTATCGAACAACCCTGGCATAATGACACTGGGTGGACTTTAAGTACAGATCTTTACCTGATCTCAGGGTTTAAGAGGAAGAAGGGCCAAATATCTTGTACATCTCTTTATTTGTTGCAAGGCTGAACAGCAACACCACAACTCTGCAGTAATGTGCTGTACCAGGGTTGGGCAGGGGGTTAGAATTTTCCAGCTGGCCACCATCAGTCCCATAATTGGCAATTGCTAATATATGTTTGGGGCACTCATTAAACCGCACAAAACTGGCAAGCTGGGGGTCTAGCTAAAGCATACAGTCAAGTGAAAAAGAAAGTGATCATAGGACACTTGTTTAAAACTAAGTACATCTCATGATTCAATATGTTGTGGTGTTGTGGTGCCCCCCACAAGCCTGCACTGGATAAGCAGAAGAAGGTGTATGAATGTATAAACTTTAAGCAATCATTTTACATATGACTTTGTCAGTCTCTCACATTGTTGTGGAGGCCCACTCTTTACAGTGTTGCCTCAGTTCATTGAGGTTTGCGAGCATTCTTCATGCACAGCTCTTAAGGTCGCGCCACAGCATTTAAATCAAGTTGAGGTCTGGACTATGACTGGGCCATTGCAACACCTCGGTTCTTTTCTTTTTCAGCCATTCTGTTGTAGATTTGCTGGTGTGCTTGGGGTCATGGTCCTGTTGCATGACTGCAACTGTTGCAATTTCGGCCAAGTTTTATCTGTCAGACAGATGGCCTCACATTTGACTCTAGAATACTTTGGTATACAGAGCAGTCCATGCAGTGACTCAGTAACTACAAGGCGCCCAGGTCCTGTGGCTGCAAAACAAGACCAAATCATCATCCTTACACCACCATGCTTGACAACTGGTGTGCGGTGTTTGTGCTGACAAGCTGTGTTTGTCTCATCTCATCTCACCCGGGGGTCTGGGTCGCGGAGGCAGCAGTTCGAGCAGAGAAGCCCAGACTTTCCTCTCCCCAGCCACCTCCTCCAGCTCTTCAGGGGGGGACACCGAGGCATTCCCAGGCCAGCTGGGAGACATAATCTCTCCAGCGTGTCCTGGGTCTTCCCTAGGGGCTCCTCCCAAGCTGTGTTTGGTTTTCCTCAAATCTTGCATTGTGCATTATGGCCAGACATCTCCACTTTGGTCTCATCTGTCTAAAGGACATTGTTCCAGAAGTTTTGTGGTTTATTCAGATGGGATTTTGCACGTGCAAGAGTTGTTGCCATGTTCTTTTTAGAGAGAAGAGGCTTCTTCGGGCAACCCATCCAACAAGCCATACTGGTTGAGTTTTGTTTTTCTACTTGTACTGTCATGAATTTTAACAATAAACATACAAACTTCTTGGGATTTTTTCAATTTCTCTGAGCACTGCACAACCTGACTTTGGGGTGAATTTGTTATGATGTCCACTCCCTATAAAACTGTGCTTTTATAGAGGTGACCACACTGGCTGATGCTCAGTCAATCAAATGCAACTTACCCTCTTAATTGCTATGGAAGCAATGAGGGTGTACTTAGTGTTTTTACAGGACTACATAGAGTCTTGAGGAAGCTTTCTTTTTGACAGAACTGTATTGGAAGGACACTAAGCAAAAGGACAAATGAAAAAAAAATTAAGTAAAAATTTAAAAAAGCCCTGAAAACAACAGCTAACAAGAGCTGTCTGAGACTGCATACCTCCGCCAAAGCTGAACAGTCCTTGAATTTCCTAGGATAAAATATTTCATTTTCTTTACTTTGGATATATTTGAATTCTTTGACAGTGAAAACATGCTCTTAAAACTTGGAATCACATTCATATCATTATTAGTTCAAGAATTATTCAAGAATTAAAAAACTATGGCGATGGTGGAACTTTTCTGGGTCAGATACTGCTTCATAATATTCATTAAACTCAACTGAATTCACACCGTCTCAGCAACAAGTTGCAAGTTTTTACCCCTATTTAGTTGCCTTCTCATAGCTTCATATATGTACACACCTCAATTCTACATAATTTGTATCCCAGAATCGAACGAGCTGATAACTGCAAATGTTTGTGTTTCTTTATCTGCTATGATGCGTAATACCAAATTTCGCCCTATCTCACAAGGTCAAAGAGCTTTCAAAACGCAATCTTAGAGCCAGATCCACTGATAAAATGCCAATCTGTAACTTTTTGCGCAATCCTGCTAACAAATGACAAACCAAATAAAAGACATAATCTCTTTGGTGGAGGTAACAACCGACTTGACCAATCACTGATTGCTGATATATTCCTCTAAGCACCCAACCCCACGCTGCACCCCTTACTCCCGAGGTTCCCGTTTAAATGTTAACCCTACATACTGCACCGTTACCACCTTTTTCAGTGAAATTCCTCGTCAGTTCCTGCCAATTTAACAGACTGCAACAAATTATTGTAATGAAATGATTATGCTACGATTAACAGTAATTTCCTGTGCGAACAGGAGCATTTTAAATGTTTTAAATTTTCCAATGAATCATCTCAACATCCACGATCCAGCTTTTTTTTTTTTCTTGTGGATTAAGTTTCCATCAGTCACTCTGGGTGACTTTGGATTCACATTTCTGTGGCGTTTTATGCTGTCACAACTTTTCATTCTGTTCCCTTTGTGCCGCTTTATTATTGTGGTTTTGTCTCACAGTACAAAGACTGTATGGATTCTTTGATATGTCAATGATGCAAATAAAATGATGACTTGAAATGACAAGAAATGGAAAGGAGCTCATACTCTGACAGCAGAACTAGGCCAATTTATATAGCAAATGATTGCTGCCATTTGTTTTAGCATGCGTGGAAGCAGTTGCTCACTCATATGGTGAGCAAAATATTACACCGTATTCATAAATAATTAGACTGAACTCTAACCTTTCAGGAGCCAATCTGCTATCTCTCTGACTTGCTGAAAGCAAATACTGTACCAAAATGAGAATGATGGATGGCTTATTTTGTCTTTCCCTCGTGGGGTGAATTTCTTCGGAGTCTAATGCACCTTTGTCTAATTACTGCCTTGAAAATGAGCAGCCCATTTGCCTCTTTAAAAGAGCCCTGTCTTGAAAAAAGAGTAAACAGTCACTGAAAGCATAAGTTATGGAAACACAACAGCAAAAGAGCACAAAAAGAAGATGTGAAAACAGCTAGATGTTGATACTGTGGAGAAATCTGGGTGTGGAGGTGGAAAGGGTGGAGGGATCAGCCAATGCGCTGACCTTGGCTGAGTTGTGCAAAAAGAATCTTTGAGTTAATTTTTAATTTTAACTGAAAATATTTTAATTTAAAGCAGCCCTCGCTGAATGTTATATTTGCCAAATCTTAGCCAAAGCTTTGCTCTAACCTTGACCACATTTTACTTTGCAAAGTTTGCTGCGTGCTCATTTTCAAACTTTTGCAACAGAAAGCTGCTCTGATTGCTCATGCATGTCCACCCACTGTGATGTCTGCTGGTAGCACTTGCCAGGGTGAACTACTAAATGTGCAGTAAGATGGATGCAGCAAGCAGAATCAAGGGAACTCTGGCCGAGTGCGTAAGTGGTCCCGGGCTCCACAGACCTGTATGAACCTGTAGGTGGTGATGAACACTTAGTCAGATACACTCTCTGTTTTCCTCTAGAGAAAAAGAGGTGGGAGTGCATTTTCCTTTGCAAAAACACAAAAACTGCTTTTCCCTTCATTTCCCTTCTTCTTTTACCCCTTTGGGACACTGAAGGTAAACAAAATTTGTAACGTTTACTTGGTCGCAGTCACCCGGGTACTTGTCAGCAGTGGCTCCAGCTTGTTGCAGCATCAGGTACATCTGAGCGGTCTGCAGGATCTGAGACATCAGGGAGGTTGTGCTGGCACGGATGAGGAAGTGGTGAAGGGGGGGTATAAGGGGAATCGATGCAGGGCTGTTTTAGACTCAGTTCCCTGGCTGTGCAGCTGCTAGCAATTACCTGAGAAGGAGAGGAAAGACTGTGAAGTAACCCAGCGCTGAAGGCCTCTCCTCAGCTCGCACCCTGAGGCTCACTAATTACTTCACCAAAACCCTGAATATCTGTCAGAACCAATCACAGGCAGCCAGGAAATAGGAACATGGTGAGGCATTCATTTGTTTGCGAGGCAAATGCTCGCCAGATAGTTAGAATAAATGTTTATTAATGCATGTAAGCAGGTCAGAGCGCCATGCTTTATTATATCTTCTAAATTTTACTTTCCCTAAGTAAGCTTGTGTTCTAAGGAGGGAAATGTCAGTCACGCGTGCAGAGGCAACTTGGCAAACGGTAAAAAGTAGAGCCGGAAACACAAGGTGCTTGTTCTATATGATAATCGTCATTTCTGCATCCTTTTCTTCAACTCGCTCTTCCTCCCCCGCACCTTCCTTCATCTTCTTTGCGGGATTGGCTAGGGAGTGCGGCCGTCCCCCCTCTGCCATATGCTCAACGCCGTTAGTCTTTTAGAACCACTTTGTCACTCTCCCCCAGTTTGGAGGTAGACTTTGAAAGTGATGTCGCAGGATGCAAAACACCCGGGGAAGGTGGGCCAGCACCAGACAATGATTAATACGGCTTTCAGCGATCTCCTTGAAGGAAACTGAGGCGTCATTGCGTTGCAGTAGAATTACTTTGGCTTAGAGGAGTGGGAGGGGGGAGCGGCATCATAATTCTTTGAATCGCAGTATACGGATGTTTTTTAATTAAAATGTTTAGTGAAAACACATTATTCACAACCTTGAATTGCAAGGGCGAAACATACTTTCTGCATCAGGGGAAAGTGTTGAGACTTTGTCACATTCTTGAAAGCCTCATCTTGATTTTCATGCAGCTCCTCCAAGGTTGAGCAGGTTGTTTTCTGTTCAAGTTCTGAAGTGATAAATGATGAATTTGCACACTTTTCTTACCTATCAGCTGTTCAGGCGACGGGATAAACCGAGCAACAAATGCTGGAGATTTTAAAAGTTGGAGGGAGGGTTTGTTGGGGAATGCTGGAGTGTGCTTGTGCATAAATGGAATCAGAATGAAGTTTGAAGATCTTATAGTAGGATGATAGGCGGCGCAAGAGCTGGTCATGTCAAACAGGAGGCCTGGTATAGTGAGTGACCCCCCCTTAATAAAGGTCAAATTAAGAGAAATAGAAGACAATGATGGGGTCTGCTCTGTGCATCCTGTAACCCACGCTTCCTATGGGTGGCGTTAGTTGAGTGCAGACTGTGCTTGCATACAGCATGCAAGTGTTTTGCTATATGGAGGAAGAACATTTGGGAGGTCCTTTACTTCTAAATTTTTTGCTGTGTAGTATAATATTTAAAATTTTTAAATTCCTGTGATGTTGGCCACAACTAATTGTACATTTTGAAAAATTTGTGTATTTTCGTGCATTTTTTATTTTTCCCCATGTGGCAACCTGTGTGGTTGGAAAAATATAGCTCTTAATGGCCATAACCTGCACTTCCTCTAGTGGCCACTTGAGGCTGTCGTCAAAAGTTAGTCACTCTCCATAGACTCCAATATTAAAATGTCCAACTTTTAATATATGAAAATGCATATTTACATGGTACATACGATTTTTGGGGCTTTATAGATAGTCTCGCCATTTGATAACAACTGTGTGGTGGTGTTTTTTTATAATTCATCTATATAAATATTATTAAAAATTGGGGCCATTGACGCCTTGATTTATAGGTATATGTCAGTACAAGCCACCTCTTCATTGCCTTACCTGAGTGAATCTGATTCACTAAACTGGACCGCTCTGCCATGTTTATGATGTTGGTGCCTTTCGGACTATTTTAATACAATTATAAGACAAATACTATGTCAGATTGCTGTAGGCTGCTTTTGTACATAAAAGCAACCTGGTATCTTGAAATTCCATATGGCTAACTATATATTTGTAATCACAGTCATGTGAAAAAGACAGTTCACAATCTTCCCAGGTAAATACAACCTCACATGGCATATTATACTGTGTCATGATTTATTTAATATAAATGAAGCCGAAATGCAGAAACAGTCTGTGAAAAACTAAGTACATAGCATGATTCAGTAGCTTGTAAAACCACCCTCAGCAGTAATAACATGAAGCAATAGTTTTCTGTATGACATCATCAGTCTTTCACATCATCGTGGAAGAATTTTGGTCCAATCTTTGCAACATTGCTTTAGTTCATTGAGATTTGCGGGCATTCCTTTATGCACAGCTCTCTTCAGGTCCTGCCACAGCATTTAAATTGGGTTGAAGTCTCTATTTTGACTGGGTCGTTGCAACACTTTGATTTTCTTTTCAGCCATTCTGTTGTAGATTTGCTGGTGTCTGCTGTTGTTGTCAGGGTCTGCCCTTTTGTCGGGGTTTTTGTGTTTGTTTTTGACTTTTGTTTATTCCATTTTTGCCCCGTGCCCTGCCTGTTTCCTCTGTTAGTGATCTTCGTCTCTGTCTGCGTCTAGTCTCGTCTTGTTTTGGTAATCCGTCCAGTCCCTGTTTTGTTCCCCCCGTCTCTAGTGTTCTAGTCACGCCCCTGTCTACTTGTCGTCTTTTCATTGGTTTGTCTTTGTGTATTTAAGAAAGTATTTGGTGTTTCCTCTGGACAGAGGAAAGAAGACAAGGAGACTTGGTGGTGGAATGAGGAAGTACAGGAAAGTATTCAAAAGAAGAGGCTGGCAAAGAAAAAGTGGGATAGTCAGGGAGATGAAGAAA
>VUQH01041234.1:0-11209 GCA_015106775.1 Etroplus canarensis
CAGTGGTGGTCAGGTTTCAGCCTTTCTTACCTTGGCCATGTCTCTGAGCACTGAACACCTTGCACTTCTGGACACTCCAGGTAGGTTGTAGCTCTGGAAATGACAGCACTGGAGGATAATGGATTCCTGGTAGCTTCATGTTTGATTCTTCTCAAATGTTTGGCAGTTAATTTGCGTCTTTTTCTCTCAACACGTTTCTTGCGACCCTTTTGGGTATTTGCAACAAAATGTTTGACGGTTCTGTGGTCACGTCCTTATATCTTGGCAATTTCAAAAGTGCTGCATCCCTCTGAAAGACTTTTTGTAGTTTTTGACTTTTCAGAGTCTGTTAGATCTCATTTCTGGCCCATTTTGCCAGAGGAGAAGAATCTGCCTAATAATTGTGTACACCTGATATCGGGTGTTAATCTCCCAAGGCCACACCCTCCCTCATTACACAAATGTACATCACCTCGTATGCTTAAATCCAATAGGCATTCAAGTATATACAGCATGAAGTTGGAACATGTACATAAAAATGAAAATATGGCCAAAATACTCACTTGCTTAATAATTGTGCACGCAGTGTACATTGACTCACTACATCATGTCTAAAAATTCATTAAAGAATTCTGAGCCAGTTTTAAAACTTGAATGCAGAGATGTTTTAAGTGACCCTTCTCTTTTAAAAGAACCATGGCAGCTTCACAGTGCAATAAGAATTGGACCAAAAATAATTTTTATTTCTATAACTCTACAGTATACAGTCCATATGTATAAAAGTAGGTATAGTTCTGAAACAAATAAGGCAGTTCTTTTGTTAAACCTCCTGAATGAATGCTAAAAGTTTACACTTGATTCACATCTTGCTTGTTTGATTCAAAGTCAACTGTAGCTTTGAGCAGAGGGGGGAAAAAGTTTCATTGTTGCAAAATGTATGAACCTAACTGTATATACAAACCGAAGTGGGTCTCATTTGTTTTGCACCTTACTGAGGTCTAGTGGACAATAATACATTAAGATCTGTGGTTTTTGACGTTTTTACTACAGGAGCCATTAGTGAGGATTTCCACATTCTGAGAACACTGTGAAATTGGAATCTTAGTTTTATCAAGTAAAATTTGGAACATGCAACAGAAGGCAAATTAAGCTTGTCCCAGCACTCTTTTACCAGTTATCTTCCAGTGGTTCCAGGGCTATTTTGAGGAACTGCTAGTCATGAGGAGGACCTGCAGTTTAGTTTAAATTCTCTCTTTACTCAAACACCTCTCTGATTTTGGTAATAAGGAGTTAAATCAAAAGGTTTGAGTCCTGTATCTTTTACCATGCCTCTCATTTTGCTCACCCATCCATCTTTTTGTTCCCCTACCTAGCGTGCCGGTACTCGGCGGCGTTACCATGATGACGGCATCTCCGATGAAGAGATTGATGGAAGGAGGATGTTTGACCTGGAAGAGAAAGTCAGCAGTGAGAGGTTTAGCTCTGACCGGGTCATTCGCATGGATGGAAAAGGTAGGCGAGCATAGTGCTGTTTATGTTTTTTTAATTTAAAACCAGCTTCTTAATTAGAAAGTGGAAAACACAAATTTATGCCTTTTTTTTTTACATACTTCATTTTTATTTTATTCACAACCCAGGACTGTACAATCCTACATAGTGGAGTCAGTCATATATTTTTTCCAGTTCCATCAAGCTGTCAATGTGACACAAATATGGCATTCAGACATAGGTGCCTTTCATGTTAATATCTGACCCTACTATTATCAATTCCAGCCGGGAGTCTGGAATGCTTATAAATGTTTGTTTAAAATTAAGCAGCCTTTAATGGATGAGAGAAAACAAACAAAGAATAACATGGATGGAAAGATCTTGCAAGTTTCTGCTGCATAATGTTTGTATTTTTATATTTTTCAGACTTTACATATGAGTTTATTCAGAGAGGTGGCCTGAGGGACCCAATTATTTTTGAGAAGCCTGATGGACTGGGACTCAGGTAGGTGTCCTCTGTATTTTCTCTTCCTCCTTTCTTTTCTTCATCAAGTTCAGCCTTACTAGTTCAAGCATTCTTGAATCTTTGGTAACTTGCGTGTTCTTATTAAATATGTCACCATCTATAAACTAAACCACATGAGCCTTGTAATATGTTTTTTCTTCCATAGGATGCCAGATCCTGACTTCAGTGTCAATGATGTCAAGATGTTTGTTGGTAAGACTTGAGGAATTAACTTCTTTAATTACATGCTTTTGCAAAATTTCAGCTTCAGTCCTAGAAGCATTTGTGTTTTAAAAGCTAATTGATTACAAGCAAAACCTTTTCCAAGCTCAACTTCGGTATTTTGTTGATTACAGACACAGTTCATTTGTATAGTTGAGTGTCAGCCTATGTGAGACTTGATTAAACTGCCTTTCGCCCTATGACAGCTGGGATAGGCTCCAGCACCCCCTGCAACCCTGAATTGGATAAGTGGAAGATGATGATTGGGAAAAAAACTTTATTTTGAAACTGAGTATTCCTATTCTCAGAAATGAATGGTATTCCCTGTGGGAAATTACCAAAAATTTGATGAAATCTTCCTTCACAAAATGATGCAATCCCCCTCTAACTAAGAGACAAATAGGAGAATCTGGTGAACAACTGAGCAAAATGAATCATCAGAGTCTCTAGTAAGTTTAAAAACCTTATGATGGAATCTAAAAGAAGAACATTTGTGATCAATAGAATAAATGCCGAAGGAGCACTTGACCTACCTGTCTAACAGGTCAAGAAATTAGATGGTTGAGTGTGAGAGCTTGAAAATGTAAGGCATCTCACTCCCTCACTGATGTGGGAACAGCTTTACTTTATATGAAAAATGTATTAGGCCACACCTCTTAATCATTGAATTCTGATGTTTCATTCAGTCCCATTGGCTTAGGTGTATAAAATCAAGCACCTAGCCATACAGTCTGCCTTTACAAACATTCGTAAAAGAATGGGTCATTCTCAAGAGATCAGTAAATTTGAGTGTGGACCACATAAAGTTACAGAGCAGGGTCGCAGAGTGTTGAGGTGCATAGTTTCACCAACACTCTGCTGATTCAATAACTGCAGAGTTCCAGACCTCCTCTGGCACAAAAACTGTGCATTGGAACCTTCATGGCAAGGGTTTCAATTGTCAAACAGCTGCATGCAAGCTTTACATCACCAAGCATAATGGAAGGCATTGGATGGAGTAAAGTACACCACTTCTGGACTCTGGAGCAGTGGAAGTCTGGTCTGTGGAGTGATAATTCACGCTTCTGGTTTAATGAATGCCAGAACATTACCTGCCTGACTGCACTGCGCCAACTGTAAAGTTTGTTGGAGGAGGGATGATGCTGTGAGTTCATTTTTCTGTTGTCTTGGGGCCCCTTAGTTCCAGTGAAGGCAAATCTTAATGCTTCAGCTTACCAAGACATTTCGGACAATTCTATGCTTCCAACTTTTTGTGAGCAATTTGGGGAGGGCCTTTTCTGTTCCAGCATGACTGTTCCCCAGTGCACAAAGCAAGGCCCATAAAGGCATGGCTAGTGGACTTTGGTGTGGAAGACCTTCACTGGGCCGCACAGCACCCTGACCTGACCCCCATAAAACACTCTTGGGATGAACAAGAATAGAGATTGTGAGCCAGGCCCACTCATCCAACATCAGTGTCTGACTTTGCAAATGCTCTTCTAGATGAATGGGCAAAATTTCCCACAGACACAATCCAAAATCTTACAGAAAGCCTTCCCAGAACTGTGGAAGCTGTTACAACTGCAAAGGGTTAGGGGCAACCCCATATTAATGCTTATGGATTTAGACTGGGATGTCCTAAAAGCTCTGGTTTGTGGCCCAACACCTTGGACCATGTAGTGTATTTAACAAGTACTCATCAAACCAGTCTGATTTTATGAGAGGACAATGGACTGTAATATCTCCTGATTACCAACAAACTTAACAGTGAAACACGCAAAACATTTGTAACACTCCAGTTGTTGCAAATGGAAAGCAACGATTGGAGGACAAAAATATTATTTAAAATCATAATTTCTAATCTTGCCAATGTATGACCTATAGTTTCTATTTAAGGCACAGTTGATTCTGCATAAAAATAAACTTTTGCACAGCTGTTGTGACCAGATGACTGTGACTACTGCCCTCTCAGGTAGCAGACGCATGATAGATGTGATGGACGTGAGCACTCAGAAGGGGACTGAGATGTCCATGGCCCAGTGGACACGTTACTATGAGACCTCTCCATCTGAGAGAGAGAAGCTCTATAATGTTATCAGCCTGGAATTCAGCCACACCAAACTAGAGAACCTGGTCAAGAGACCTGCCACAGTATGTACACACTGAAATGGCTCATTTAACTGGAACTGGTATAAATTAAAAAAAAAAAAACATTTGAACTTAAAGAATACTTAATTTAATTCTCTATCTTCTGTGTTACATTTGCATGTGTAGGTAGATCTTATAGACTGGGTGGACAACATGTGGCCTCGTCATCTGAAAGAGAGACAGAGAGACTCAACCAACTCCATCAATGACATGCAGTACCCCAAAGTACAAAAGTAAGTCTCTTATTTAGATTTGCCACATGTGCAAGTGTGACAGTAGAATGGAACCACTGATGTTGATGTGTCTCCACAGATATTGTCTGATGAGTGTCGAGGGCTGCTACACAGACTTTCACATTGACTTTGGAGGGACATCAGTATGGTACCACATACTGAGAGGAAGCAAGGTGGGGCTGGAAGGAGTTCAGTATCTTTTCTGTTATAGCTTCTTAGTTTTTGATTCAAGTCCATTATTAAAGGGTTTTCAACTCAAAACAGGGTTTCTTTTTCCAGTCAGAACCTGGAGAATTAAATAATGCTGTTAATGAGTGCAGAGAGCAGTGTGTGTTTTGAATTGCACATTTGTTTTCAGGTATTCTGGCTGATCCCTCCAACACCTCAGAACCTGGAGCTCTATGAGAATTGGGTGCTGTCAGGGAAACAAGGAGATGTCTTTCTGGGAGATAGAGCTTTTGACTGTCAGAGGATTGAGTTAAAACAGGGCTGCACCTTCATCATACCATCAGGTACGTATTTAACTCAGCTCTCACTTCCAGTATGCGGAAGGACTTCTGTTGTTTGGCAAAAATATTAATGATAATGATGTGTTGCAACACTCAGGTTGGATTCATGCTGTTTACACCCCTGTGGACTCAATGGTTTTTGGAGGAAATTTCTTGCACAGCTTTAACATCCCTATGCAACTTAACATCTGTAATATAGAGGACAGAACGCGGGTAGGTGTAAACACACTCTCCAGTAAGCTGTTACACAAATGACAGAAAATAATGAATATATTTGCTCCTTTCTCCTCCACCACAGGTTCCAGTGAAGTTTCGTTATCCTTTCTACTATGAAATGTGCTGGTACGTGCTGGAGCGCTACATCTTCAGCCTGACTAAAACGTCCTACCTCACACCAGAGTTTCAGAAACACTCACTGGGCATTGGTATGTATGCAGCCACTGTTTTTTGTTTTCGTTTTTGTTGTGCCTCTGCCGTTGCTGAATCTTTACTAAACTTTGTATGGTTAATACCTGTGATGGACAGAAGATCTGGTAACATTTATGAGATTGTGGGGTCAAAGGTCAAGGTCACACAGGGTCAGATTTCAGGTGGAGAGGCATACCAGCCAAGTTTTAGGCATTTCATTCTCTTGTATGTGTGTGGGTGGGTGGGTGTGTGCGCCTGTGTCCATGTGAGATACTTTTATTGCTGTTTTTTTTAATATATGTATGTTATTTATATTGGAGTGATAGTTTGACATGTTTTCGTAGTAGCTGTTTTTAACAATTTTGTAAAACACAAAATTTAAGTCATAAATGGCATTTGTGGAAGATGAACAGCATTTATATAGTGCTTATTTAGTTTTAATTACCACTCAAAGTGGTACCACTGAGCTACATTTAACCACGCAGTGTTTTTTTTCTATATGGTTGAAGTGCTTCATCTACCTTATGTCCATGGGCAATTTAGAATCAACAGTTAACCTAATGTGCATGTGCATGGACCCAGAAAGAGCCACACAGGCATAAAGAGAACATGCAAACCCCACACAGAATGGTTTGAGCCCTGGCTGAAGCCTACCATTTGAATAATGTGTTAAAACATCCATATATACATGCAGTTTGTCTGGAATATATTTGGACAGTGATACATTTTTATTATTTTCTTCAGCAAACTCTAAGCTTTGACTTGAACAGAAATATTGCTTTAACTGTTGAGGAATTATAGTCATTTTTCTACAGTGACCTAGTTTCAGGAACAAAAACAAATGAAACTAAAGAAGTGTTTCAATTATAAATGACTACATTTTAATAATACATATCGGATTCTTACTATAACTGTTAAGTCATTCAAATGCAAGCATATTGTTGAGGGGAAAAAATAAATAAATCTAACTGTGCTGCCCTAGTTGCTTTCTCTCTTTTTGTAAACACAGGACACTGCCATCTTGTCTGAGTAGACTTTAGTACATTAGTCACTTGATAAACCAAGTTGGGCCTTTATGCAGAAATTTAAATTAAAACTTGACTTGAACAGTGCTGTGGGAGTTAACACATCATAAGTTTCATAAAAATATGTCCTGCAAAAGTAAAGGTTAACCTTGCTAGAATATTTAGTGGCAACAGGAGCTGAAGCACCAGGTGGCAGTGCGAGTATGTAGGTATTTGTGCTTTACAAGAAAGGCAGGGCAGACTCTACCTGTGAGGAGATGAAGGTATTTTGGAGTGCAGGGAGCACTCGTGAAGGCCCTTTTGGCTCTGTGGTGGCACTAACCATCTTTTATGGTGTGGTCTGCTGGGGCAGCAGGATCTCTGCCGCTGACAGGACGAGAACCAGCAAATAGATTATAAATGCCAGCTCTATCCTGGGGTGTCCTCTTGCCCCAGTGGGAGAAAAGAGAATGTTACCTAAGCTAACATCCCTGCTGGACAGTGACTCCCACCCCATGCATGACACTTTGACGGCGCTGGAGAGCTCCATCAGTGACAGACTGCTTCCCCCAAGTGTGTTATCGCAGATCTTTCCTTTCTGCTGCTGTCAGACTTTACAATCAGCACTGCTCTCAGTAGACCACACCCACATTAATACACACTACTGCATAATAATAAATATCCAGATTCAGTATATATAAATTATACTGCATATTATCCATGTGTAAATATGTCCACTCTCCATGTGCATCAATGGTGGAAATATGTTTAAAGCAAAGTTTAAAAAATAGTTTTTGCAGTTATTTTATTTAAGTTGTATAAATATGTTTAATAGTAACTTTGAATTTTTTGCTGCTTTTTATGTAATTGTGTACATACATTACAAATGTTTCATACTATTTCTAGCTATGTGACTATCTGCTGCTGTATACAATTCAGATTTCCCTGTTGTGGGACTAACAAAGGATTAGCTTATTTACCTCTGACTCTTATTGTTTGAATTATAGCAGGGAATCATGTTATAAAAAATGGAAGTCTTGAATTAAACTGTTGGAGATGAATGTACATACTGGTGCATCCTTAGTCTGTTTTGTTATTTCCTCTGTACAGGTCTGAAGAATCCATCTGGCTCAGATCCAGCCAGTGAGCAGGTGAAGGATGAGGAGGGTGGTGGCAGTGAGGAAGAGTCTGACAAGCCTCCAGTTAAAGTCCATCTGACTCCCCTTGAGCTGGAGGGACTCTGGAACCTGCTGGGTAAATTGGAAACACTGCCCTCTAACAAAAAGTGTGTCCCAGCAGGCATACACAACGCTCCAGCACTCATTACACACATCAAGGTATTATCCCTATATGTGTCGTTTTGCTGGTGATGGAATTAATGTCTTGTGCTCTTGATGTCATGTTAACATCTCACTTCCTGGTGCTTTTTGTCACACGCCTCTTGACTCTGCTGCCCTGCAGGCACTACTGAAGGAACATGCCAGTGATAATCCTAATATGTCCTACACAGGAAAACCCATAGTCAGGTGGCCAAAGAGGGTAAGCAATGTTTACTTATAAACAGACAGAACATCTGTAAAGATAATAGTATGTCTGTTGGTCAATGGATTACTAAAAATCTTTGCAAACATAACCCCCAGGAACCAAGTTGTGTGTGATGAGAACCATTCTTTTTGTAACAGCAGCTTTCATGTGGACAGCATGGTGGTTCAGTGGTTAGCACTTCTGGGCCCTTCTGTATGGAGTTTGCATGTTCTCCCTGTGCTTGCGCAGGTTTTCTCTATGAGCTCTGGTTTATCTTGTCACTGAAAAACATGCTAGGTTGATGCTGTCTAGGACTGCCCAGGAAACTCGCAAAAGAAATTTGTAATCTAAAGAGTTCACTTCCGGGTCAAAAAAGGTTAATAAATATCTCTAATCAGTCAGCATGCAGGCACCTGGAAGTTATGAAATCAGCAGAAAACAGTTTTGTGCCATTTATGAGAACCACTCATTTAAGACAACAGGTCCCCAACATTACACTTGCTAAGTTCAAAATAGAGATGAAGGGTTTTCAGGATGAGTGAAGAAAAGGCACACCCACATTGCACTGTTAATGTCAAGCTGTATGCTGGTCTAGTGAAAGCTATAAGGTTGAAGAATTGTTCAGATAACAAGTGAACTGGAGATGCATCAGAAGAATGCAGATTTTTATTTAATGACCCAGTCATGCTCAAAGTGATCAGGCCTGTGAAATAATTTTGCAGATTTATTCTGACTAAGGAAAAACTGAAGTATGATTTGATTTATTAGTAGCACACTGGATATTCTGTTTTTGTTTACTGGATTTTTTTCCTCCTTTGCCCATTGTTTCTTTACTTTTTTGTTTCCAGCCCTCATGGTATCAGCCACCACCTCCTCCACCACCACCACCTCGTCCTAAACTGGCCTCCACTCCCATCATCCCACGGCCCCAAAAACCAGCCTCTTCAATGTCGGTGCTAAGGCGGCGTAGGGTCAGGTATGTGTTTTAGTTAATCAAATAAAGATTGATGTCAAAGCTGTTTTAGTGACTAACAGGTTTTCAGTTGTGGTTGTATTCATGCTTGTATCAATTAAAGAATATACCAGTTTTTGTTTGCATTCTGTGTTCATTTATGTAAAAACAGTGAATGCATAGAATGTAATGACTTGCAGATCATTATTAGTATTTCATACTGTCCTTAATGATTTCAGATGTTTCCTGTAATCATACGTTTGCCTTCTTGTTATCCTGTGCAGATGTAAACGCTGTGAGGCCTGTATGAGACCAGAGTGTGGAGACTGTAACTTCTGCAGAGACATGAAAAAGTTTGGAGGACCAGGGAAGCTAAAGCAGACTTGTGTGCTCCGACAGTGTCTCTCTGTAAATGACTGATCTATTAGAAATATTTTTTTCTAACTTAAAAAAAATCATGTCTTTTATAGTGCACTCAACCTAAATTGAACTAACTTAACCATGTACAGGTAACACATTTAAATGTTAGTGATAAACATGTTTGACAGTGCTCTATTCATTCTGTTGAATGTTCAACATCCTTTCACACAAATCGAGCAAAATGGTGGAAATGACAATAAATGAAACCCCTTAGTTGGCAAATTGAACTTAAAACTGTTTAAAAGAGGGGAAAAACAGTTTATTCTTTTTTTGCACTTCACAGATTTCTAAGCCTCATTTCATTCTCCTCCTTCCAGCCTGCACACCCTCAAGTGAACATAAATGCTGCCCCCTTTATTCACGTGCACAGATTCATTGAATTGAAGGCACAGTTTTGTTTTTGTTTTTATCTTAAACATGAACTTGCAATTATTCACAAGAGTCAGTTCCTTTCATTGAGTTTATGTGTTTTTTTTGTTTCAAATCAACACTCTGTATGTTGACCTTGTCTGAGTCAAAACCTCTGCCTCCTCCAGCCGGGCCTCCCTCTGTCTGCGGTGTGTGAGATCTGTAAGGAGCCCAATCAGGAGGAAACTGGAGACCCTTCCCTCACTCTGATGGAATGTTCCAACTGTGCACAGATCGTCCATCCTGCCTGCCTCACGGTATAACACATATACACACTTTGTTATGTGTGGTAGAAGCTCTTTAACCAGAATGCTATTTTTAATGCTAAAATATGGTTGTTATCCATGTATTTTCAAATTTACTGGTTTACAGAAAAGATAGTAAAGCACATTATTATTTCTTGATTAAGATGTCAAATTATAGTTATTTGCTTGCATTCCTAAACTGAAAAATGAGTTTTAGTGGTTGAATGTAATGCTTGATTAATTTCTGACTTCTCAGAGGAGCCAAGTGAGCTGGCTCAAATTTGGGCATAAAAAGGTGAATTCACTTTGAAATTCCTCATTCCTGTTCAAAATGGTAAAACGTGGAGAACTCACTGAAAAGGAAAGGGTCTGCATTAAAGCACTTCATGATGCTGGCTGATCTTTCTCATTTTTATTACGGGTGGTCTAATAATTTGTTGAGCACTGTAGATCAGTGTCCCACCTACAACATAAACTGTCTGTTACTATGAAGTTAGCAGGCAGCTACAGACTACCCAAAAACAGTCACTGGGAAACCATAACTAGTAATATTAAGATATGTTTTTATAGTCCTAGAGCAGTTAAAGACTAAGAAAACAAAGCAGAGCAGACACAACTGCTGGAGAAGAGATGAGCAGTTTTGTCTCTCAGGAAACAATATGACAATGTAGCATGCAAAAAAATACATTAAGAAGTAAAGCACAAGAAGAATGGGGGAAGTTAACATTGCTCCAGATAATAACAGCATGTACACATTAAGCCATCTATCCCACATGGTCGTATGGCTTTTAACTTTCATAGTTTTCTCCAGTGAATGATCAGAAAACAAAAGATTTAGGCTACCAATGCTTGTTTCTGGTCCTCAGTGTAATAGACATTAAATAGGTGCAGGTTTGCTTTTAAAACCAGCCACAGGGGCCCACAAGCCAGTATAGTCCTAGTGCCGGTCCCAAGCCCGGGTAAATGGTGAGGGTTGCGTCAGGAAGGGCATCTGGCGTAAAAACCAAATCAAATCAAATCAAATATGCGGATTCATAACACAACTTCCATACTGGATTGGTCACGACCCGGGTTAACAACGACCGCCTCCGGTGCCGTTAGCCAACAGGGTGCTGGTGGAAACTATGCTACTGTTGGCTGAAGACCAAGGACGGGGAAAGGGGGAAAGCGTGTTAGGAGGCAGAG
>VUQH01041235.1:0-38302 GCA_015106775.1 Etroplus canarensis
TGTATAACGGATTCTTCCCTCAAGCCATCAGGCTCCTCAATAACCCAAGACTGTACTACACAAAAGTCCCCCTCACACTCACCCACACACACAAACCCAGGACTGCATAACACTATAAACCTGTCCCCCTCTCTCTCTCTCTCTCTCTCTCTCTCTCTCTCTCTCACACACACACACACAATCTACACTACCTCAGTTGCTGCTACGGCACTTTCTTCTTTTGGCGCTAGTGTCTTGTTCTTGTGTTTTTTGTGTACTGTTTTTGCATTGTAGGGTGTCCTTGGCATTGTTGCAACTGTTGCACATGTTGCACACATTGCACCTTATTTATTTATTTATTTATCTCTTTTTAAAATCTTTTAAACTTAAATTTTTCTTACCTGTAGAAATAAAAACTAGTCCTGTCTCTGTCACATGTCATTGTTACATGTTTATATGTTGCACCAGGTCGTGGAGAAACACTATTTCATTTCACCATGTTCTGCGTGGTTGAAATGACAATAAAGCTCTTTTGTATCTTGTATCTTTGTAAAGGGAGTTCTTCCTTCCCACCACTGCCAAGTGCTTGATGATGGAAGATTGTCTAATTATCGCAGCTGTCTTGAACATGACAGTGAGTTCCCTGTAATCAAATGGCCTCCACAGTCACCAGATCTCCGTCCAATAGAGTACCTTTGGTATGTGGTGGAATATGCAGCTGAGAAATCTACAGCAACTGTGTGAGGCTATCATGTCAGTATGGACCTAAATCTCTCAGGAATGTTTATAGCACCTTGTTGAATCTATGCCATTAAGAATTAGTCAGACATTTTTGTTTCCAAGTGACTAATATGTTCTTTTGATAAAGGTTGTATTAAATGAAGTCTAATAATTTTATATTTTTGTGACACTAACCACATGTGCTGTTTTTTTATGATTTACACATAAAGCCTACACATCCTGCAATTTAAATTTTACCGTTAACATTTCTGCCTATAACTTACAGAAAACAATATATCATCATAATTTCTGCCGTTCAGCAGTCCATCTCCCTTTTGAAAGTCAAAAGAAGTTTCGTACATTTTTCACAGTCTAACTTTCCGTTAAAGTACAAGTGTTTTTCATCCTAGTGCAATTCATAGTTGGGATTCTGCTGCGTTTGCTGAACACAGAGAAGTGTTATTTCATCCAACTCATTGATGTCTGGAGGACTTAAGTAAAATCTCTTAAACAAAGCTGTAGCTTTGAGACGAACGAGGCCTAATGTGTACCTGCATGGCTCAACAGAAGTTGTTGAAATATCTTTTCATTATTCTGCAGATAAACTGCAGCCTTCGGATTTTCTGCAAGATACTCAAGATCATAGAGAGCGTTGTTTTGTACAGAGGTCAGTGGAAAAGCTTTCTTCGGTTTAGCTCTGGGTGTCAGCACTTGGCAGGCTGTCATTATGATTTCATTGTTATGAGTCTGAATTCAGTGTGATCTCTTGTTGCCACGGGCAGCATTACTGTAGGCTTGGCTCATCTGTTGCCAGGGCAACTCACCCGCAGAAGAAGGTGAGATCACTTCAGCAAGTAACCTATGAACAGAAATCAACAACAGCACAAACTTGCTCAGTGATACACACTGTGGGGCAAAACCACTGCAGAGACACACACACACAAACAGGCAAACATCCTCTTCCTTGATTTTTCACTGATCATATGCAAAACACATGCAGTGTGTTTTCCCTTCATCCTCGACCTAACACACACCTTTTTTCACTTTATCTGCCTCTGCCATTATTTTCCACTCTCCCTCTCTCTTTTGCTTCTTACATCAGCTGTTACTCCAACCATATCCTTCACTATCCCCTCTTCAATTTCCTTATTCCCTCCCTCTCTCCATCTTTTGCTTCATTCACCTATCTCTCCTTTCCCGTCCCATCCCATCCCATCTTTTCTATCCCTCCCCCTATTCTTACCTCAGCAGGCTGCAGATGGTTCTTAATGGACGCATAACTGAGCGTAACTGCCTCTTGAATAATTCCACAGGAACAAGGTGAGCCATAGGACAGCTCCATATGTGGACACACACAGTGGTAGGCACACACATACACACACTGATGTCATTACCTTCAACGATAGATAGATAGATAGATAGATAGATAGATAGATAGATAGATAGATAGATAGATAGATAGATAGATAGATAGATAGATAGATAGATAGATAGATAGATAGATATTAAATTCTTGAGATGAAGTCTCTTTTGCAATGTTCCAGGGGAACATCATGGCATTGCAGTCACTTTGTTTAATACTGTGTAACATTATGCTCAGTCTGATGGGCAAAAAACTCCATTTTTGTTTCATCACACTGAAGCAAATGCCTTCTGGTGCACTCCAGTCATCTCTTCAAGGTGAACATCTTTTAACGCATAATGCAAAAACATGGCGGCACAGTGTTGCAGTGGTGAGCACTGTCCCCTCGCAACAAGCAGGTTCTGGGTTTGAATCCACTGGCTGGCTGGGGCTTTTCTGTGTGGAGTCTGCATGGCTTCTTCCCAAAGACATGCATGTGAGGTTAATTTGTGATTCTAAATTAGGTGTGAAATAGGTGTGATTGTGAGTGTGTATGGCTGTCTGTCTCTATTAGCACTGCAATAGACTGGCAATTTCTATGGGAGTATCTCTGGGTGAGAGTGTACCTCTTTTCACCTAATGACAACTGATATAGACTCGAGCGCCCCTGAACTGGACAAGTGGTTAAAAAAATGGATGGATGGATGGATGGATGACAAACTGCCAGCACCACTAATGCTTCTTGTTTTGCATTCTGCACTTGTTTCTGTTCTTTGTCTTTCTCCCCCTCTAACCTGTCCTGTCCAGCAACTTGGCATGTAACATGGTAACCTTGATGCCTTCCTGTGTCAAACAGATTTGCTTTGCCAAGTGGAACTCAACAAGCTCGTCTTGTATAGTTTCTGATATATTTTATTGTTAAATAAAGTGAAGATATGGGACCTGATGGGTGGAGGGGACAGAAAAGACTGAAAGAAATAAGGAAAAGAGGAAAAATATCAAGGGGGCCAAGTAATGAAAGACAAACCGTTGAAGAGAGATACAAAATAACTGTTAACAAATGTGTGTACATTCTGCTCAGTCCTCCCCTCAGGACTAAATAAACAATGTGGGTAACAAGCCTCAAGCCCTGGACTGCACCCCTGGGCCTGGGACCCTGAGCCTGGTTCTGCTGGAGGTCTCTTCCTGTTAAAAGGGAGTTCTTCCTTACCACCACTGTCAAGTGCTTGCTGATAAGGGGTCGTCTGATTGTTGGGGTTTTCTCTCTAATACCTTAGGGTCTTTACCTTACAGTATAAAGCACCTTGAGGTGACTTGTGTCGTAAAATGGCGCCATAAATAAAAGCTAACTGAACTGAACTGAACTGAACTGAACTAGAACAGAGATTGTGAGCCAGGCCCTCTTGTCAAACATCAGTATCTGATCTTAAAATATTCTTCTGGATGAAAAGGGCAAACTTCCACAGACACACTCCAAAATTTTGCAGAAAGCCTCCCAGAAGAGTGGAAGCTCTTACAGCTGCAAAAGGGGGACCAACACTATATTACTGCCTTTAGAATGGGATATCACACTGTGTAGGTGGCCCAGTACCTGTGTTCATACAGTGTATACTAAATAACACTGGACTCAAGCAATTTGCTTTAATATATAGAGATGGTTTTAATATTTTAAGGTTGTACTACTTAATGCTACTTAATATCATATTAAAGAGGTTGTTTGAAGTGCATCTAATTAATGATTCCCTCAATTATCTAAAGGTATAACATGTAGGAAAAGAAGAATAAAAGCAAGTTTTCCTTAAAATAGAGTCTCAGACACACTAGGACTATTATAACCATTTAATGTTTATCATATGTCTGGTACCTGCTGAATATGTAGAACTTCAGGGAAACATTTCCATAAATTTGACTACGGAGGGAACATCAGTTACTTATTAGATGTACACTGACTGTAAAATTGAGCATGCAGAGGAAAAAAAGAAGCTGCTCAAGAGGTCCTTATGGACTTTTGTACAGTGTACAGTGTGTTATGATATGTATGACTGTTCTTGACAGCATCATTAAAAAGAAGGAGTTACCTCAAGGTTTATTTAGAGGAGTGATGAACACTGCTTCAAAACAAACTGAACATTTTGGAGAAAAACAGTTCAGGGTCAGTGCGCTGGGGGGGAAATTACCATAATGCTAAAGTTCTCCTATATGCCACAAGGTAGACTAAGTCATGTAGTAACAGAGAAAAAGCTCATTAAAACTGCTGATGATAAACACTATCATGACTAACGAACCATTTCCAGGCAAAGCAGCAAAAAAAGATGAAACCCATTACCATCAGTGTGGCAATGTTCCTGTCTAAATAACAGTCCACTTTCATAAATAAACACAATTTTGTAACTGAAGGTGACATTGTGTGGTAAATATTGCCAAATATGAGACATTCAGTGGCTGTTATTCGAATTATAAAACATAACAAATAAAAGTGAAAAAAGAAGCCTCTTAGCTGTATATGAGAGTGAATATAATTTTTATCTGTGGACTTCAAATGGAAGCAGGTTAGCCAGAGAAGGAAGCTGAAGGTTTAGGAGTAAAGTTCTGCTGTCGTTCTTTGCACCGACCCCGGTGGACGTCTTAAAGAAGGGTGAAGGCATCTTGAGGTGTTTTCCCTCTCACCTCGTAAGTCCACTGCATATCAGCTGCCTGTAACAAAGAGAGTCAACTGTCAATCAGCTGAACTCTTAGATAACTTTATGTTTGCATAACTAACTTCAAGCCATAACTTGGCCTTTTCCACATTGGCAGTCCTGTTCTCATCATATTTTTTGGCACTTAAACAACTAAAATCCTGACATTTGAGTTTCTTCTACATAAGTTTTCAGTCTGCTTGAAAACATTACAATACAGTACACAAAAATGTGAATCCTGAGTGGGAAGTGAATCGGGAATTACCCTGTTATTCAATGAACTGCTGGTGACTGCTTTCAATAAAACTTAGAATGGAAAACACAAACACAGATCAGAACACAGACTGGGAGCTGCTTTAATAAAGAATCAATAGTTAGGATCATTCTCTCCATAAATAGTTTCTGAGCAATGCAAACTACTAATGATTTATTACTTAGTCATTAAAAAATGCTTTTCACTAAACATGCCCCAGCTAAGCTTCACAGTTTACTGAGCAGCCATGTAATGATTATTGTGAAAACACTGACGAAGGCTTAAAGGGCACTAAATGTTAAAATGACAAACAAATTGTCACGCTGCACAAGGACAGGGACTAGATTTTCCCTTTCTGGGACTTAACTTTCTGGGACTTAACTGATAACTTCAGCCTTCACAATCATACAGAGCAGTTTTTAAGTTTTGGTTCGCTGATTAATGATATTTTAAATCAATGCTGTAATTGCCTTTCCCAACAGCTCCCTGACTTTAAGCTTCTTCCAGAGGTACACACTCCGTTTATCACATTTATTTTCAAGGAGTCATCATCTCTAATGCCAGAGAACAAGACCGGGGTCTGAATATCAATAGGCTATTTATGGGGTCTGAAAATGATTTCTGAGCTGTGTCTGAATTGCTATTAAGAATCCAATGCTAAATTTCCTGTGAATCATAAAGTAACTACTCACTACCATGTACCACCTTACTTAAGGGGGCACTGAAATGGAAGATAATGGTCAGATAATCATGAAACAATAAGGGACACCTTAAATTCTACATAGTGTGTGAAATATTGCTTTACTTGGGGCAACACCACAAGAGCAATTAATGATGAAGCAATGGGTAATGGATGAAGTGTTACTGATTTATGTGACTGAATAGCTATTTAGAGTCAGACACTAATAGTAAAGAAAGAGGTTTTTAATCTGTATGAGGTAATGAGGTAAGAATGACAGTGATCACTGTAAACCAGAAAACAGGAACATAAATATGCTAAAATGCTAAGTACCTGGATTGCTAGTCTTGCTCTGTGCACCTTGCAGCTCGTAGTGGGTGTGAAAGACACAGTGATGAGAGCTCCAGAAGAACCAACAGGAGGCAACGTCCCTGAGACGGGAGTCACCGTGAACTCACTGCTGCTTCCTGGCAGGAATGCTGCTGTGAACGGCAGGGGCCCCCTGGAAGAAACAGTTGCAGAACACACATACATCACACATATGGATGTAAAAATGGTGTTTCCATCACAGAAACTTCTTCCAAGCTCTATTTAGGTGTATCCGCTGAGAACTGAAGAATCGGGAACTAAAATTTAACAGCAGGTCCAGTAATATCCATACCCAGAAAGTACTGGGGTGGAATTTTCTGTGTAAAAGTGTATTTCAAAGGCTGCCATCACTTTTATTGGTCTGCTACTTGCAATTTGATTACATAGACAGGATTGTTCCACAGGCACAGTTGATGGTGTTAAAAATTCCCTGTGCTGGGGGCAGCATTTTCTGATGACAGTGGAACCACCGCAATTGAGTTTAAATGAAAGAATGCCACTGAGTGGTCACACACACTAGAATGTCAAAACTGCACTGTTTCTTTCACACAGTGAACAAAATCTGGTTGCCTCAAGTATTAACATTCAGTGAAGGTGGACACTTCCTGTACTATTTATTGATTTCAACTCAATATCATATATATTGCTGGTCTCTAACTTGATAAAGAGAGAATGTGCGTCCATGAACAAGTGGAAAGCACAAGAAAAAAAGAGAGAAGAGCAATGTACATGTGTTGTGGTGTTGGGGGCGCCCAGACGTTTTTCTCTCTTTCTCTCTCTCACCTGGCCGGCTCCTTGCCAGCTGGAAGCAGTCAGTGGACAGTAAAGTACTCACCTCGCTCCATAAAGTCTCTGGTTCTGCAGTCCACCGTCACCAGATCGTTCAGTTTACTCAGTAGTAATTATATCAACCAGCTCTGCTCCTTGATTTTTAAAGTCGTTTCCAGTAACTGATATAAGACGTCCTTTCTAGCTTACAGATTCCTCTCACCTGTGTCCCTGTTTGCTGCCTGAATCTCTGGAGTGTTTTCCCCCTGGATTTCCAGCCTGCCTTCGCCTCAGAGCTAAGAACTGTGAACTCACTCTTTAACTTCTCAGTGACTGCTTGCCACACGCATGTTCTTAGTTGCCCTCTGCTCTATGCCAGTCGAGTTTCTGTTGGACTTTTTCTCCTTGAGCTTGTTATCAGTGGCTTTTCGCCACTCGCCTTAAGTTGACTTTATATCAGTTGATTTGTGTAAATTACAAGAGACTTTGTCTGGGACCTTTTGCCACTCGCTTTTAGTTTCTTGTTTTTCATGCTAGTCATTTTTAGCAATATTACTTTTGCTAGCTGTTTTAAGATCCATCAGCTCAGACAAATAAACCTCCCAGTGTTTTATGACCAGTGTAATCAGCTGAACTCAGTTTTTTATTAAAGCTTTGTGTGGTGCTTGCTTTGTGCCTGAGTCCTTTAGCTCTAAAATCATGCAAATATGAAAAAAATGAGCAGACAAATGCTTCATTTCAAAATTATTTAATTGAGGTTTTATACTAAGAGGTATAAATGACCATAAAACACTTGGTGACAGAAGTCCTGGAATTCTGAGCCCTATTATTCACTTCTTTATACACAGGACAACTGGATGACTCTGAGTCTCTTCTGTGTGAAAATTGCATTTCAGAGGCATCACAGATTTTTATTGTTGCTGTTTTCAAACTAATTATTATCTTCAAAGTACTGCAGATGTGCTGAATGAACAGGGAACGTTAATTCAGCTGACTGTGTGTGAAAATGAACAGGGAATGTGCAAAATGCACTTCTAGCACCCAGTTCACAGTGGTTTGCCAAAGTGTTTACCCTCTTGGCATTTTTCCTATTTTTTACATTACAAACTGCAATTTAAATTGATTTTTTTATTTATATCTAATAAACAAAAAAACAAAGTGGTGTGTGCTTGTGTATTTGACCAGAGGCCCCAGAGTCTGCAATACTGAGAAGCAACAACAAACAAGGGACACTATGAAGACCAAGGAGCTCTCCAAATAGGTCAGGGGCAAAGTTGTGGAGAAGAACAAATCAGGGCCAGGTTATAAAATAATATTCAAACCTTTGAAAATCCCACGAAGTAACATTAAATCCATCATCACAAAATAAAATATGGTACCAAAAAAAACCTGCCTAGAGAGGGGCATCCACCAAATCTCAGACTAGGCAAGGAGGGCATTAATCAGAGAGGCAACAAAGAGACCAAAGGTAACCACTGTAGAGCTTACAGCAGAGTTGTATCTGACCATAGGACCATACTGAACTACATACTCCAGAGTTGGGCTTTATGGAAGAGTGGCCAAAAAAAAGCCATTGGTTACAGAAAAAGTAACATTCAGAATTTGCCAAAAGGCATGTCGGAGATTCCCCAAACATACAAAAGGTTCTCAGGTCAGTTGAGACTAAAACAGAACTTTCTGGTCATAAAAGAAAATGCCATGTCTGGCACCAAACCAACACCTCTCATCATGCCAAGAACACCATCCTCATAATCAAGCATGGTGGCAGTAGCATCATGCTGTGGGGATGTTTTTTATCGGCAGGGACTGGGAAACTGGTGCTAAACTCTTGAGGAAAACCTGTTTCAGTCTTCCAGGGATTTGGAATTGGGATGGTGGCTCACCTTCCAGCAGGACAATGACCCTAAGCATACTGCTAAAGCAGCACTGGAGTGGTTTAAAGGAAAATGTGTTAATGTGTTGGAATGGGTTGTAAAATCTCCTCACCTCAAGCCAACTGTGAATCTGTGGCTTAAAGATTGCCATACACCAGCAGAATGCATCTAACTTGAAGGAGCTAGAGTAGTTTAGCTTCAAAGAACTGACAACAATCCAACTGGGCAGATGTTCCAAGCCCATTGAGACATTCTCTACAAAGTACCGACTTAGGGGTGAACAGATATGCATTCACAACTTTTCACTTTTAATTTTTTTAGAATGTTTGAAAAAAAACATTTCACCAATTTGGACTATTTTATGTAGGTCCATTACATACATTTAAAAGAAAAACATTTAAATTAAAGCTAATAATGTAAAAAATGAGAAAATGTCAAAAGGTATGAATACTTTTGCAAGCCACTGTCCCTTGAGTTTAGAACAAAAAGCAACCTTAAAAAAAGCAGGGCAAACAAACACACACCTGGTGGTGCTGGTCAGACGGAAGCCCACGGCTGAAGTCTTGCCCAACTCAGTGGTTTCAGTAAGGATGACATCGTCCACCTGAGACTCCGCTGCAATGAGAGTAATGGGAAATTCCCAGTCCTTGCCAGACACAGCCCTCACAGCTAGGACCCTTGAGCACCTGCACACACACATATTAAAACACAGAAAAATGAACACACTTCATAAGCTGAGTCTGCGGCTTTCACGTCAACTAAGGCACTGAGTGTGAGACTGCAGCCCACAGTCAATAAAGCTCATAAGATAAAAGTAAAAAAAGGTCTTGAATTCATTGCTACATACTACACACTCTTCGTTAAAATGCTTTAATACTTTTTCTTAAGGGTTTTTGTAAGACAACTGGTTATTTTCTGAGTTCAATTCATTTCAATTCAATTCAGTTTTATTTATATAGCGCCAATTCACAACAAAAGTCTCCTCAAGGTGCTTTATACTGTAAGGTAAAGATCCTACAGTGTTGGAGAGAAAACCCCAACAGTCAGACGATCCCCTATGAGCAAGGACTCGGCGACTGTGGGAAGGAAGAATTCCCTTTTAACAGGAAGAAACCTCCAGCAGAACCAGACTCAGGGAGGCGCAGCCATCTGTCTCAACCGGCTGAGGGTGAGAGGACAGAGAAGAGAGTTGATGGACAT
Source organism: Etroplus canarensis (assembly GCA_015106775.1). Classification (NCBI taxonomy): domain Eukaryota; kingdom Metazoa; phylum Chordata; class Actinopteri; order Cichliformes; family Cichlidae; genus Etroplus; species Etroplus canarensis. The sequence continues at coordinate 9,863 of VUQH01041235.1, forward strand.
GTTTATTTTGACATACAAGAATTGTTGTTTAGCCTCTGGTGACTCTATTTGTTGCAAGTTTGCCAGCTCTGCACCAGGTATAGCTGTAACTCCAACATAAGAGAAGCGCAGTAGTTTTAAAGTAGAAAGGGTAAAAACTTTACATTTGTTGTTCCAAACTGAGTCCAGAGGTCTGCAGCTGTTCTTCACTAATGCAGCGCTTTGCACTGGTCTGGTTTTTTGAGTTGGATTCCAGAAGACTGGAGATATAACTGAGACTGTGCAGCCCATTCAGAGACCCATCAAAAAGTGAAAGCTTCCCTTTAAAGTTAATGAAAGACGAGCCCTGCCCACACAGAACTGAACTGCACAAATTGTTTTTATTGGTTGTATCATATGCACACAGTGAATTTAAAGTCTTGCAGAAAATTTAATACAATCAGGCTGTTATTTTAACTGTTGCGGTTGTGTCATTCATTATGGTTTTCCATCCACATGGCAACTGTTGTTCCTAAAGTCTTCTGAATCTGACCTATTTCAACTATTCATTTTCATGCTGGTGGCTTAATATCTACTGTAACAAGTACTGGTTACAAAAGATTTTTCACTTTAAATCGCCTACATGTCAAACTATGAATTGAAAGTGTTTAAATGATATGGAACAACATCAAAACTTTAACCAGTCAGCTGGACCAATACTGTCTTCACATATTCCAAAGTTATTCTGAAGATACTCATATACAAAGATATAAATATTTCAATGCATCTTTATCAAGATTCTGTAATTCTATTTAAACCTTGAATACAGTACTGTGCAAAAGTATTGAGGCAATCCTTCCTTACATTTTGCGAGGGAAAAGGGAAGTAGGTATAACAGTTTACTGAAACACGTAACAACATAAATTGAAATACAGTACATAAGGCAATAACAGAATTGTAATATTGAAATGAGCAATACAGGTGCATCTCAGTAAATTAGTATGTCAAGGAAAAGTACTTTTATTTCAGTAATTCAATTCAAAAAGTCAAACTCATATATAGATTCATTGCATACAGAGTGATATGTTTCAGGTGTCTATTTCTTTTCATTTTGATGATTCTGGCTTACAGCTAATGAAAACCTAAGAGGTATTGTCAAGAGGACGATGAGAGACGCAACCTGGGCTTCCATACCGCACTGATGCAGTAATTCATGCAAAAGAAGCCCCGACCAAGTATTGAGTGTGTACATAGATTATATATATATATTATATATTTTAGTAGGCCAACATTTCTGTATTAAAAATCCTTTTTTATTGGTCTTATGTAAAATTCTAATTTTCTGAGATACTAAATTTTGGGTTTTCATTAGCTGTAAGCCATAATAAGCAAAATAAAAGGAAATAAACAATTGAAAGATATCACACTGTGTGTAATGAATCAATATAATTTGTGAGTTTTACTTTTTTAATTGAATTACTGAAAAAAATAACTTTTTGATGATATTTAAATTTATTGAGATGCTCCTGTATTTAGTATGATCACTTTTTTTCTTCAACACAGCCTGAAGTCTCAGGAAAACTACAGTAACTTGTTGTTTCATTCAGTAGTCTTCAGAAACCGTTCTCCAGACTTAAAGGACGTTCCAAAGCTTTTCTTTGGGTGTAGGTTGCCTTTTGTTCCATTGTGTCAAGATGACTCCCACGCTGTTTCAAGAACTTTGAGGTCTAGGCTCTGGGAAGGCCAGTCCATTCTGTGTTTTTCCATCCAAGTTGGATTTTACTGCACTGGCAGTGTCTTTGGGATCACTGTCATGCTGGATAATGAAGCCACTGCCAATCAGATGTTTTCAGATGGTATTACATAGTAATTTGATAATACTTTTCTACATTCATAATTTAATTATTTATAAATGACTCATCGCTTAATTAGACCTGTTGTCATTGATTTTCCGTACAGTTCTTGAATAATTTGGCATACCTCAGCCTTTTCTCCCTGTTTACCTTTCTTAAGCACAGCTTCTTGACAGCCACCCTTCCACATGTGCATCTCTCAGCTCCTCTGTCAGGTCTTTGCTGTATTTTTTTCCTATTTCTTAAGGATATGACTTTCAGACACTGTTAATCTGCTGTAGATAGTGTTTTTAGCCTGCCACTTCTTTTGTCCTCTACTTATCCAGTTTCCAGTTTTCCACACCATGCTGAGATATGCCAAGTTGTTGGCTAATATCTGTTTGAGGATCTCCTCTTTGGTGTGAAAATACTATTTTATATCTGTCAAACCACTTTAGCTTTGCTATTTTTCATACATTATCCTAAAGAAATGGGAACGAATTGTGTTTTTGCAACAATCTGCTACTAACAAAGTGCCTAAAGATCCAATTTAATATAAGTTCTTTGCTAACTTGCCTGTTATTTGTTGCGTTAGGTGCTGTTTCATGTTCCTTGGAAGCAAAATATAAAAAAATGAGAGGTCCCTCAAGACCATTGCACAGCACTGTGCATATATTCTTTTCTTCACCCATTCCAAAACACAACAGAAGCCCTACACATGTGGGACTATAAATGCAGTACAAAATTTCACTAATCGCTCGGGCTGTTTCCATCTGAAATACACATGACCAGCAGAATAGCTTCGCAATCGTTACCATTATGGCTAAAAAACAACATACATGCAACAGTAGTGCATATGGATAGCTGGCCAAATGTATGCTGTGTCCACCAGCTGACTTTACTGATTAGACTTACCTCAGCGATAAAGAACTAATCAGTGAGCTGCAGTGGGCTTTAACTCGAGCAAAAACCCAAATAGAGTTGGCTCTCCAGGGAGCACAGATGAATATCTTTGATTTAGAGTCTAAGTTTGACTCATCCATTTTCCTCAAATCATTCTTTCACTGTAATTTATCTTAAAAAGTGTAATTTGAGTATTGCTATTTATCTCAAAAAACATGATTCACTAAACTGCTCTTTAATAGTCTCGCTTTCAGCTCATGATACTTGGTCTCCACATTTCACCACTCAGCAAAGAAATAACATGTGGATAATGGAAGAGCCTATTAGCAGCACCACACCCCCCATCATTTCCTCATGGAGAAGTCATTAGCTCTCTGAGGTATTGATTCTACCGGGGCACGCCTCATTAATGGACTCAACAGATAAAGGCAGGAGCTGATAAATGAGTCTTTACTCAGCAGGATGTCACATGTAATGTACAGTACAAAGGACAGTAGAGAATAAGATGCGACTTAATGATTAAAAAATCAGAATGCGTTGGATGATATAAACATTTCAAATAAACAAATACAAACTGCTTTTTTAAACCTGCCAATCTGTCCAATTTGACTGAGCTTGAAAGTCAATATTTAGTACAATCATCTGTATTCTGCAACACAGCCCGAAGTCTCAGGCAAAGCTAACTTGTTATTTCTTTAAGTAGTCTTCAGGAATAGTTCTCCAGGCTTCTCGAAAGACATTCTAAAGCTTTTCTTTAGGTGTTGGTTGCCTTTTTTCCATTCTCTGTCAAGACAAATCCCACACTGCTTCAATAACGCTGAGATCCAGTCTCTGGGGAGGCCAATCCATTGTGTGTTTTTTCTATCCAGGTATGGCTTTTACTGCACTGACAGTGCGATTGGGATCATTGTCATATTGGATATTGAAGCTGTTACCAGACACTGAATGGTGGATCAAAATCTCATGGTACGTTTCGTAATTCCAGAACTACACCCTGGAAAACCTTGCTAGATTTTTAGCATTTTTAACAAATTCGTGTGAGGCTGCAATTGCAAAACCCACTGATGGAAGTGGAAAATGGGGCAGGTGATCTGCTAACAATGCACTAATTTATAAATAAAGACATAGCCAGTTGATTTTAACAATGACCAACAAGAACAACCTAAATTAGAAAGCACCTTTGGCCGTTCCCTTTTATTTCCCCAAGGGGTAACCACAACAGATGAATCTGCTCAGGTAATTTGGCACAGATTTTATACCAGATGTGCTACCTGACGCAATCTTCCTATGGTGGGAGTGACTTGTGTGTGGACTCAAACCAGGGAGCTTTTTCTTGCAAGGTAATTGTACAACCCACTACACTACAGAGACACAGAGAGCATAGCAAATTAGTGGCTCAAAAACCAGCAGACCCAGTGAGGGAGTAAGCAATTCATGGTGAGAAACTGCTGGGGACTATATGTTGCCTTGTTGGATCAGACAGCTGTTCCCTGGAGAGCTCAGGGGGCTGCTATATTACAAACTATTCACATAAATCTGAAACCTGTGTGTTACAATTGACCTGTATGATGTGCAGAGAAATGATAGTCAGTAGATAGTGGTTTGGGTTTTAACTGCTGAACAAACGGATTTGGAGCTTAAGGTACGTTTAAAAACATCTAAAGAAGGTGAGGAATCCAAGTTGAGCGTGTTCTGAAGCTCTTGCTTCGTAGTACAGGCCTCAAGCATAAGATGAGATTACAGACACAGAGAGTGGGGCTGTGAAGGGAAGCAGACCCGAAAGCACTGGCAAGATATTGCAGTCATACAGAGACAGGGACAGCAATCAATGTGTAAGGTATAATTTATATACTAACAAACGGACAAAAGGAATGAGATCAAGGGTTCTAGAGAAGGACAATGGAGTGATAAGATTAAGGAGTTAAACACTGGGGTAAGCAACAGGATGTGTATTCTGTTCCATGCATTTGGTTCAAGTCTCATATTGATCAAGTAGTAACAGGATGTGAAATGTTCAAAGAGTGATCAAAGAGGAAGGAGCAGTGAGGCAGTCTTTATTAATGACCAATTAATTTGAAGCTAAAGTGTTTTTCTCATGAATTCGTCCTTATAAATTTAAAGTTTCAAAATCATGTGAGGTTTGATGAGAAAAGCAGGGGTAGGTCTAAAATGCTCCTTTAGGTCACAACAAAGTGAGTGTATTATTTGTGGGAATCTGACCTAGTAGTGTTTAACCACAGGCAGCTGATGAGCTGGCTTTCCCCTTTACCTTTAAGAGAGCACAGCAACCTTTAGCCACAAACATAAAGACTCAGCACATGTAGACAGTAACAAATGAATGCAGAGGTCACACCCACAAGAGAGAGAGAAGACGGTAGGAAAAGTGAGGGAGTATAGGGGGAAGAGAGAGTGCAGGGAGAAAGACGCGAGATAAATGAATGCAGTGTTTACTCACCACGTCTGATGTAAGTGTGTTATTTGTACTTTACACAACAGAGAGAGCAGCCAACAGATCCTTATGTGTGAGGCTGTGCTAGAACAGTATAGTTGTTTTATTATTCTATCATACTATTATTAGCATCCTTTTGTTTTTTATCCTCAGAGGAGGTTATTTCTCTGAGTGTGCAATTGTGTGTGTGTGTGTGTGTGTGTTTTAACTTCTAAGCCATTTGTGTGCTTCTCATAATCTAACGCTCTCACAGTGTGTGAGTGCACTTATGACTCTCCTCTAATGAGTGTTTGTGTACATGAACATTTTTCTCTGCTTCAGAATGGGCAAGAGTGTGTTTGTAGTTTGTGTCTCTCAAAATAAGGATGCTAAGTTGCTTCTGCTCAGTGTTGTTTCCTGACAGTATTTGTGCAGGATGTTTGTTTGTTTTACCCTGAATTGGATACACGGATGAAGATGAAGAAGATGACGATTTCCAGATGAAGATGACGAATATTTCCATCAAAACTATCTGAGTGTGCGTTCCTGAGTGTGTATGTCTTATGCTGTTTTAGGCGGTGTGTTTATGCATGTGTGTAGAATAGTCACCTGCATGTCCTGAGTGGAGTGAAGACTAAATTAAGGGTGAGTGTTATGATGCCATTCTCAGGATCCCTCCTTGCTGAGTCAACGGAGGCAGAAAGGAAGTCCTCCACCTCAGAGCACTCTGCTCTGCTGTCTGTACGCACCTCACACAGGAAGTCTTCCTTCATCACCCAGGTAACTGTTCAAAAGTAAGCAGTGACGGTCACACTGAGCATGTGTAAAGAATGTCACAAAAACTTACCTGCAGCATTTCTACTTTTAGAAATTAAAATGTCCACCTTTTGTTTCAAAGATTTAAAGTTCATCATGAAAATTAAGTTTTTTAGAGATCTGTTAAATTGGTTTCAGCCCACATATGTGATCTTGAGAAGAGGAATGTGATCAGTCAGGTATAACCACACCACCTTTAAAACTGTACATGTTGCTGTGCTCATGTGCTCCAGTGTACAAATTTCATAAAGTCAAACTGATGTTACCTTCACAATAAATGACAATAAACATGTAGGTACAATTAGGCTTTTACTGTAAAAACTTCTATTCATTCAACTATTCCATATGTTCCCATTTAATAGGGGTTTAAATATTAGAAGGGACAAAATGTTGGGATGCAATTCAATATTAAGCTGCAGTGTAATTACGGGACAACTGTGTCACATTACATTTGGTTTGCACTGCCAGCAATAATTCACTCATTTCTGGTGAAGGACTGCCCTTTGCTCAACTGTGTTCTTAACTTTTATACACAAAATTTTTAGCGGTAGACATGGGGTGGTGAGTGTCAGATTTGGTGGTCTCAGGATCTTGTTTCCGCTTTTGCAGATGATTTTGGCTTTGACAAGGACCTCCAGCTAGCACTTGGGTAGTTAGCAGCCAAGTGTGAAGGAGGCTGGGATGAAAACTAGCACCTCCAAGTTTCAGGCCATGCTTCTCAGCTGGAGAACAGTGGCGTGCAAACTGTGAAGTGGAATGAGTTGCTGCCTCAAGTGGAGGAGTTCAAGTATGTCAAGATCTTTTTCACAAGCGAGGGAAGGATGGAGTGGGAGGACTCGCAGATTGGTGTGTACCACTTCATCATGGTGATGAGTCAAGCGTTAAAGTGAAGCTGTCAATTTACCAGTCGATCTATGTTCCTACCCTCAACTACAGTCATTAGCTCTGGGTAGCGGGTGAAAGAAAAGATCAGGGGCAGGAATTAGCTTTCCTTGAAGGGTGTTTGGGCTCTCCCTTAGAGACTGGGTGAGGAGCTTGGTCATTCAGGCATCCTAGTCACATGTCTGAACCACCTCAAGTGGCTCAGACATGTGACTAGGATGCCTCCTGTAGGGCTCCTAGATGAGGTGTTTCGAGAATTTCCAATCTAGAGGAGACCCCTGGGTAGACCCAGGACAACCAAGCAAGACTATATCTCTCAGATGGCTTAGAAACAGCTTGGTGTTCACCTGAAGAGCTGGACGAGCTTGTCAGGGAGAGGCAGGTCTGGGCTTTTCCTGTATAATAAATATTTTTTTAATTTAACCAGGAAGTGAGATTACAAATCTTTTTTGCACCAGTGTTCTGGGCTGACATAAACAGCATTAAACCTACATGTACTTTGATAGCAGGAGAAACCACGCACAAGCACGGAGAGAACATGCAAACTCCACACAGAAGCCTAGGTTTTGAACCCAGGACACGCCAGCTGTGAGGCAACAACGCTAACCACTGAGTCACTGTGCTGTAAGAACGCTGGCATTTTGGTACCTATCAAAGACAAATCACCAGCACTATGATAAAATAATTTTACCCATTTCACCTAATGTAGGGTTCATTTTACTAAACCTTCAACACATTTTAGTTTATGAAACGGTCAAACATGACAGGAAAATGCATAGATTTCTGTTAAGGAATCACAGACTCATTGCCTAAACTGCATGCGTACCAGTCGTTATGTGTATAGTCACCCCAAAAGGCCCATTTAAAGCCAGGAAAAAGCCTGTGATTAATGAGAGGTTAGGAACAAAATGACAGAAAGTCCCACTGCACATGGAAAACCTTTACAGACTATCTTTGAGGAAGACAGTCACATGGATGTCGTGTCTGGTTGTGGAAAAAAATAGACAGTTCCATAAAAGACAGACAGAGATGCAGATGAGTGAACTGGTTGGACAAAGCATGTAACCCTTTTAGCTCACTTGTTCGGCGATCAGTAATAAAGCTTTGATGCATTGTTATTTACAGCACAGTGCAGTGTGTCAGGTCAGCTCTGTACACAACAAGCGTAAGCTTACTGTTGGACAGAGGGCGTGTTACATGTGCGCGGGCTGCTGGGAGACACATTTATTTCCCAATCTAGTTTGTGATTGTCACATTAGCCTTGTGTCTAAAACACATTTTTCCTATTGTGCAGTTCTGATTAATGACTGTGAAACAAACATTATCATAGATCAATGACCCGCTGAGCGCAACTCATAATCAATGCAGTTACTTGATGACAGTTTTAACATCTGATAATAACCAAAATAATTAGTGGAAAAGTGCTGTCATTACTTGGGAATGCATTAAAACCTCGTCCTTTCTCTGTTTCTTGACTCTTGAAATCAATACTTTGTGCACCTCTGACTGGAAGGTTTAAAAATGATTCCCAAATTTGAATTCAGATGATTCAAGATTATTTAGTTTTAATAAAATCATAAACATCAGAAGTCACCTTCCTGTCCTTCTTGATCTTGATTCCCTGGCACACATCCAGTAAGCAGTACATCCACCTTCTTTTCCAGCTGGCAGCCCACTTCACACTGGATCATGCCAAGTGGAGAGGTCTCAGTTTCTGTGGGTATCCCGCAGAGGGGGTATATCCAACTGATGGTCGACAGCTCCTGCTCTGACCTAAAATGTTTAAAGAGTGCATTTTTTACACTTTGGGATAAGCTTTGGCTTTGTAATACACATTTGAATATCTGTAACAGGATCATAGCTGTGTGCTGTCACTAATCAGACTAAAGTGATTTCCTTTGGGGGGGTTTCAGCAGAGATAAAGATAAGACCTCCAGCACTTATTTGTCTGAGTAAAACGGATTAAATATAAAACATTTAAATCTATTAGTCCCATTGAAATGAAATACTCCTGGCAAAATCAAATAAATCATACTTTATTACAGTTAGTTTGCGCAGGATATTTTTTGCCTTCAAATCTCATGCAAAATAACCAGAATGTCAGTTAGGTAGGGATTCATCAGCTCACGATCCATCACAATTCACAGATTATTGTAATGTCTGAAGTAAAGAAAGAAAGACAACCAAAATCCACTGAGAAGTCAGGGAGGCTCACAAACAGTCATAATCAGGGTCACAGCTCCACTTCTTGGCTGGCTCTAACCTAGTTCAAGACATTATTATGCCATAAACAAAACTAATGATGGCATTTACGTATAGATGGCAGAGGGTCACATGAAAACGCTCATTTTATAAACATTACAGACCAGACCAATATTCTTAGGATTAGTGATTTTTGTGAAAATGAGAAATGCCTGTAAAATGTTCATTCTAATATGACCCTCCGAATATGGTGATCTAGGTGTCACAAAATGTTCTGATCTAGGAAGGCAAAAGGATGATTGTGAATACTCTTCAGGAACTTGTTATTCTCTTTTTCTGTTATTTATTGAACAGAAACTTTGATAATTTTTCTATTTCAAACCTTGGATATTTACATCACTTTTAATCTTCTTAAATGCAGTAAGCTGCAACAATACTGTAAGGCTGGGAAGCAGCAACATGAAGGAAACAGATTGCATTTTCTTTGCTTCCTTTTTTCTTTAGTGAGGTAATTACCAGTTATGTTCCAAAGCTACCCCCCACGTAGACAAGGAACACTTGCAAACATTCACGAAATCATCTGCTTACTTTCACCATTTGCGCTCACATAAAGTAAAGCCTGTTTATCTTGAGGAGTGTGCAGTGGTTTAACACTGAGGACACCATTTGTCATTTGTATGTTGTTGTTTTTGTTTGTTTTTTTTACATTAGGGTTACAGTTTGGCTACTTGCATAGAAGCACAGCGAAAATGGAGCCAAAGTCATTGTAACTGCAACAGTATTTGGATTACTTTGCCACCATGGGTTTCCACCAGTTGTGCTCTGGTGTTAAAGAGTGTCAGTGTGTTTCTCCATCCAAGGCTCCCCCTGTCTCTTCCCTAATCCACAGTGAGACAGCTACTATGCAGTTTATTCTAGGTACACTACACTTATCACATTGGGATGCCATACCTTTACAGAGAACACACACCCAGGATGGAATAGAGGATCTTTAATGAGCTCAGACTTTCAAAACTTCCCTGCTGTGTTGACCATTAAAGCTTTAATGGGCTTCAGTTTGTTTACAGTGACAGCCTATGCAGAAACCTGCCTGTGTATAGGAGTAACAGAAGCTAATGAGCTTTACTGAATATCTAGAAACTTGTGTGAAACCAGGCTGAAGAGACTCTGATAAAGGGGACACTTATTCCAAAAATAAGACAGACACACCTCATGCTGTCTGTAGTGAAGTTAGTGTTGGTGCCCAGGCTGCTGATGGGCTTCATAGTGATGCAGAGCCAGGCGTGCTGCAGCTCCATAGAGATAGGAGCAAACACTACAGGCACATCAAAAGTTTCCCTTTCATTGATCTGTACACCTGCAGGCAGAAGGGAGGACAGACAGACAGTCACCAATCATTTTTATGTTATCTGCTTAGTAACCAAAGGGAAGTACAACCGCTCACGCTGGACACTAAAGCTCATTAAAATGTATTACCGTGGTTCCCGTGTGGACAACTGCAAAACTATTTCAGGGTTGATTTCAAGTAAACTTAAAGAAATGATAGTTTGACTTAAAAGTAGCCTTTGCTGGGATGTAGTCTACTCTAAACATTTTCAAGTACACCATTTGATTGAAAAACTTTTAGAACCACCTTTAGCAGCAATGACTTGAAGTAATTATTTTCTGTATTATTTATCAGTCTCTCACATCTTGTAGAAATATTTTGGCCCACTCTTCTTTACAAGGTTGCTTGAGGTTTGTAAACATTCCTTATGCACAGCTCTCTTAAGGTGTAGCCACAACAGTTCATTTGGGTTTGTGTCTGGACTTTGACTGGGCCAATGCAACACTTTAATTCTTTCCTTTTACAAACATTCCATTGCAGATTTGCTGCTGTGCTTGGGATCATTGTCCCATTGCATAATTTAATTGCAGCAAAGCTTTAGCGGTTAAACACATGGCCTCACGGTTGCCTCTAAAATACTTTGGTATAGAGAGGAGTTCCTCGTTCAATGACTGCAAGATGCCCGGGTCTTTCGGCTGCAAAAAAAGCCCAAACCATCACTCTCCCTTGACAGTTGGCACAGTGTTTGTGCTGATCTGCTGTGCCTGATTTCTGCCAAACGTGGTGCTGTGCATGCCATGTTCTTTTTTAGAGAGAAAAAACTTTCACCTGGTAACCCCAGACTTGCAACATTGTTTCCAGTTCAGTCCTGTGGCTGTAAAAGAAGCCCAAATCATCACCTCTCCAACACCATGCTTGACAGTTCATATGACCCATTTGTGCTGATATGCTATGCTTGGTTTTCTCCAAACATGGCACTGTGCTTTATGGCCAAATCTTTCCGCTTTGTTATAATCTGCCTAAAAAGGACATGTTCCATAAGTCTTGTGGTTTGTTCAGACAGAAATTTTTCTCTGTTCTCCTTAGAGAGAAGAAGCCTCCTCCTGGGAACCCTTCCAAAAAAGACATACGTGTTCAGTCCTTTTCTAATTGTACTGTCATGAACTTATCATTTAACATGCTAACTCAGGCATGTAGATTCTGAGATGTAGCTCTTGGGGTTTTTGCAGTTTCTCTGAGCAGCTCACAGTTTGCGCCTTGAGCTTGTCCACTCCTGGGAAGACTGGCAACTGTCATGAATGTAAATAATCTTTTTCACTGTAGAATGATGGCCTTCAGATTATTTGGAAATGGCCTTACAGCCCTTCCCAAACTGATGAGCAGCAAGAATTGTCTCCCTAAAATAACTGACGATGTCTTTCCTCGTTGACATTGTGTTAACACACGCCTGAATGCTCCAGACCAGCAAAATACCAAAGCTTCTACTTTTATAGAGGAGGTCACACTTGCTGATGATCAGTTAATGAAGTGCATTTGATTAGCCGCACTTAGCTGCTACTTATCATCTTAATTCTTATGGAAGCAGTAAGGGTGTACTAAATATTTTTCACACAATACTTCTGCATTTAAGCTTAGCTTTTTTCACATAAACATTGATGAAGTGGAATCTGTTGTACACGTGAGGATAGAGTTACATAATTTCAGAACCTGTTAAGGACTCGATGTTTTTTTTAATCATGTCCTGATATGTAAAAACTAAAAAACAGTGCACACTCTTTTTCACATGACTAAAACCAGCTGCCCTTTGGGTTTACAGTCAGGTCCATAGGTATTTGCCCCTGTACACCACCTCAGTGGACCTTAAATGAAACAAGACAGAACTGAAGTGCAGACTTTCAGTTTTAATTTAAGGGGTTTAACTATATTCATTGCTTAAGAGTGAATGTAGTTATGCATTTTTCCGACCTATATTCATGACCCAGTTTTCAAAGGCTCTGTGGTGGTGCACAGAAGCAAAATTACAAAGATTGTGTTACTGTCCAAATACTTATGCACTTGATCACATTATATTTATGTGTTGGTGTCATATCAGGTAACAAACCTTCAGTATGAATCAGAGGAATAGAGAAGACTCCTTTGCTAGTGACCAGATCACATTTGGAGGTTGTGCTTGGATCCTCATCTGAACCATTAAAAACATAAACAGTTTAATGAACATGTCACATATATGCAACAGGAACAAATATGTGACAAAGTCCCTGGTTAGGAAAGACAAGAAGAGCCTGTGACCTGTGAGTGTGATACTGAGTGCGGCTGGGAGCTCAGTGGGGTTTGTGAAGGGAATAGTGACGGAGGTGTTGGAGCCAATCAGGGACGAGATACTCAGAGGGACCTCGCTCTCTGGCTTAAGGCCCCGCCCACTCAACAACACACACCATTCCTGCAACTAAAAAATGACAGAGACAGATTAACATATACACAAGAGGCCAGAGGGAGAGAAAGTAATTGAAAAATGACAAGGAAAACTGAGTACAGAAAACAAAGAGAAGGTGTGGTCAACATATGAAAACTGCAGTCACACAATGCATTCTCAAGCCTTAGGCTTTTGTTTTTTGTCCATTTCTAAGTTTATAATGGGCTTCAATGGAGCACAAAGTCCATATCTTAAGGGATGTACACACAGAGAAGCAGACTAGCCGTGAAGTGGCAACCAGAAACAAAAGAATGTAAAAAAAAATTCATTAATGATGTAAAGCAGCTGCCAGTGGGCACAAAGGATATGAGTTGATTGACACACTGAGGGTTTCCTCCGCAACAGGAGCCTGAAATGTCCACTAGTGACCAACTGACAAGGCATTGTGCGAAAAGCTATCAGTACTGGCCTTTAGGGGCTAGTCAGCAGTGGGTAATATCAGCAGCGCTGTTACACACATTAGCTTTCCAGCTTTTCACTTTACTCACACAGTTTTTACTCCTCAAACCCAATTTATGCATCAAACTGTTCCAAAAACTGTGCTCTTTCATACAATGTGACATCCACAGCACAGCAACTTGCAGAATTTAAACTATGGGCCTCAAAGTGACAGGAATGCCCCTCAACTGTACCATGCACTCCAATGTTAAATTGCATTTTCCTCTCTAAAGCAAAAACGCAAGTGGAGGTATTTTATAAGCTGCTATATCTCAGTTTAATATCTAAATCTTCAGCAATGTGACCCAAAGGTCACAGTAGAAAAGGTTTTGGAATATGAATTATACTGTCTATCTGATTGTAGTTATGTAAGGGCATGTCACCAGTGAGTGATCTGTGTTTGTCATTGTCCCTTCTCCTTTTGAGTGATGAGAATCCCTATTGTAACCATTAGGCGACTGGCTCCCATATCTCTAATTGAGCTAGGTTATGTGCTGCACTATTGGCTGGGAACAGGAACTGCATAGAATTACCAAATAATATTAAAAGGATAAAAAAATTAAACTAATAGTATACACTACCTAGCCAAAAAAAAGTCACCACTCTTTCAGAATTTGATCGTGATGAATTCTGGCATTGTCATCGTGGAACGTGCCCATGCCATCAGGGTAGAAATACCAGCCATTCATCCATTTATTTCAGGGTGGCTGGAGCCTATCCAAACCAGCCATCAGACTCAAACCCAGGCACCTCTTACTGTGAGGTGACAGTGCTAACCAATGCACCATCATGCCACCCCATTGCTTAACCTAGATTTGACCAGCTGAAGCAACCCCAGATCATAACACTGCCCTTTACAGGCTAGTTATGATGAGTGCATCTTTTCATCCACCTCTCTTCTTAGACCTGATGTACCCATCACTTTTGAACAGGGTAAATCTGAACTCAGACCGCATGAAATGTTTCCACTGATCCAGAGTCAATCCTGATGTTCCCTAGCAAATTGAAGTCTTTTTTGCTGAATAGCCTCACTGATAAGTAGTTTCCTTAAGGCTACACAGCTGTTTAGTCATAATCCCCTGAATTCTCTTCACACTATGTGTGCAGAAACACTCTGTCACTTTTAAACATAGCTGTAAGTCCTACTGTTCATTTTTTTGGTAATCTGATTTCACAAACATCTATGTGATCACCAATCATGATCATTCAACATGTTTCTGCCTTAAGGGTGATGGTTCACCACTATCCTTCCAGGTTTTAATAATGTGTTGGACATTTCTTAATTTCAACATCTCTTTAGTTGTTTACTTTAGTTGCCAATAATTTGACCTGTCTGAAACAGAGTACCATCTTTTCCACAACTGTGGGATATGTCTTCTGACATGGTTGTTTAAGAAATGAGAAGCTACTCACTGCATCAGTTAGGGGTTTTTTTTCTTTTTGCCAATATGTTTATTGTCTTTTTCAAAATTTTTCACGAACAAATAACATTTACACATTAGACACACATACTGCATACCCTTGCATCATTTTTCAATTCGAATAAATGTAATGAAATTGGATTAAATAATAGATTGAGGAGGAAAATAAAATTTTAAAAATAATAATAATAATAAATAAATAAATAAATGAAATTAAAAAAAATAGTTTTTTTTTTAAAAAAGGGTGGGGAAGAAAGAAAATGGGGGCTACATTTTACAGCATTTGCAAATCATTTCAGAAAAATCTCACACTTTCATTTGTCATGATATTCATATATGGTTACATCATCAGTTAGGGTTAAATTAATGCTCCAATGGAGGGCGCTTATCTATGTGCCTAGTTAAATCCAGGTGGTGACTTTTTTCAGCTAAGCAGTGTATTTAATTTGGTTTATTTTCCACAATATCATGTTATAGTCCACAATATCAATATAACAGTTTTCCATTCTGATTATCTCTAATGAGATTTAATGGTTGTTAAAATCATCTTATTCCTCACCTGCAGACAGTATCAGTTGTCTTAAACCCATCATTAAAGCTTCGTGATGTTTACACTGACAGAAAAACACAAACGCGAGCTTTTTTATTCTTTAAGGTTGTTTAACCTCTTTAACCTCTACATGGTGATTAGTTCATTGCTCATTGCTTTGTAGCTGACAGCTGGTCTCTAGAAGTCAGTCCAGGCTCAGGTTGCATTGGTAACTCTCTTGAGTGTTTTCCACACCAGGAAAACTGGAAGAACTCAGTACCTGGTCAGATTGCATCACGAGTGGCCATCGCTGCAACTGGCCAAACTGCACTGACATTCCACCATCCAGGTTTCTCTAGGTTACCCTAGGTTTTCAGTGGGATCAGGACACTTAGAGAAACCCCACTTTTAGCTGATATGAAAACAATTGCATTTTCAAGTCTGACTAAACATCACTCTGCACAGAAAAGGCCAAGCATTTGAGACAAGTATCATCAACCAACATATTTTTGAGTGGAAGGGGGACTTCACAGTGAACACAAGGCCTGGGCCAATGAAAACCTTTATGAGATTATCTGATTTGCTCAGTCTCTGCTGACTGGGAGTGATGAGTCAGTAAATAAAATGAGAGCACCTGCTTAAACTAATTTCAGGGGAAAACACAAACTATCCCTCTACACCTGTGTGTATCTGTAGGAGTGCAAGTGTGTGTGTATGTGTGTGTGCATGTGGTGCAAGCAGGGGCTGGTGATTTATGCAATCCATTTTCTCTGTGTGTGTGGATATATACACACCTGAGGGCATGTGAAAGCGATCTTTGCGCTGTGGTTCTCCTCCCCAGTGGCTGAGGGACTAAAACGAACACCAAGCTGGGTGGAGGAATGGGGATCCACAACGAGCTGAAACAAACACGAACACCAACATGAGAAACACACACAAGGAAAAGCTTTAATGAGGACGTGAACGAAGGGTAAACACACTCATACATCAAGATAAATCCTTTACATCATACTGCTAAGGAAGCACACAGCTTTTATCCATCAACACACCTCTCCTCTCAAATGAGAAGTTACCCTTGTTGGTTGTTGGATACATAACTGCGCTTTCAAATGTCTTACTATACTACATGGACCATTTAAGAGGTGAAATTTCAAGCAAAAGCAATCAAATATCCACTAAACTACAAAGAGCATCAAAATAAATGAGACCCAGGGGCAGAAGCAAAACAGCTTCAGATGGCTGATTCTGAAACAATGGAATAAAATACGAATAAGGCACAATGGCGAGTGTGACTGTGTGCACTAACAGTGCTGCCTGAATTCATCTCCAGTTTGTAGTTTCTGGGGTTACTGTTGACTATGTCCAGCTCCAGAGTCTCAGCTGTTGGGTTAACCAGGGGAATGGTGAGTCTGGTCCATCTGAAACAAATCCACACAAACACAAACGAAGTGTGCAAAGCATGCATAGCGGCATTCAAATTACACAATACAAACTGTTTAAATGGAACACATAAAGAAACTGTTGAAAGCAAGAAACATCCATATAACCAAAGCAGAGATGTAATTAAAATTATTCAATCAGTACTTTGAATGAATGGAAAACTTTAATAGAGAGGAAAAGTGAAGATTAATACAAATAAACATGAGTTTTAAGAAATTAAAGCCTGATGAGATCTACCTAACTCAAATGTTGCATGGAGAATTTACTGAGCTCATAAATACTGTAATATTATACTGCTACAGTCATCATTGATTAGAATGGTGGAGAGGTGAACTGTCTCTGCTTATCTGAAGTTCTCGAATCATGGTTCTGTAAGCACACATTTTTCTCTTACATAATTACGATGGAAAGCAAAATGATTGCACTGATCTTCTGAGAGATGTACCTGCTGCTAGCTTTCGGAAGTATGACTTAACCAGCCTTTAGCATTTAGACATGTACACATGTTCAAGACAGCCTGCTAAAGGCCAAAATGAGCATCAGAATGGGGAAGAAAAGAGATATAAGCGACTTTGAAGGTGCCATGATTGTTGGTGCCAGATGGGCTGGTCTGAGTCAAGTCAGAACTGAATGTGATCACATTTGCAAAAACACAAAATCTCCCCTCCATTCAAAATGAATTGAGCATGAAAGTGTATTTTCAGATTTTTGTGAAAAAGGAGAGTTTCTCTGTGCTCACCTAAAATCTATGTTTAAGACATTTAGGTATCTAATTCAGAAGCCAATCCAAGTCCAAAACACAACATTTAAGTGTGATGTGGAAAGGCACTAAGAAGTATCAATTGTCCATACAGTGATGTAGGATATATGCTATATTTAATAGTCTTTTTAACTTTTAGAGAGGTTTTAAGGTTTTATCTATTCTGGTTTTTCTAACTGTATATAAGGTTTTTGGCACAGGATCTCTTACCATACTCTCACAGTGAGAGTGATAGAACAAATTTTCCTGCCTTCTAATGGATAAATGTTAACATTATCATTTCATAATCATCCCTTAAACACAAATGCACAGAACTTATAGGTGTGCTGAAAATTCTAGTGCTAGAACTGCTTCCTACATTGAGTGTGTATACACCTACTTGCCCAGCTGACAGTAGGCCTGTGGTAACGTAAGGGCTGGAGGAGGGAGAGCATAAAGTTCCAGTTGATACCAAAATTCCCCGACCAGCTGTGACTGGAACACCACACTGAAAATATAAAGAAAACCTTTGCAAGTTCTTGCAGGTGATACATGACATTGTTCAACACAGATGAATTCACTCGGAGTAGCTGTGGCTCCAGAGGTAGCATGGGTCGTCCTCCAAACAGCAGGCTGGTGGATTGATCCCCAGCTCCTCCAGTGTACATGCTGAAGAGTCCTTGGGCAAGATACTGAATCCCAATGCAGTGAGAGTGTGTGTGACAGTTACAACGTGCTTAAAGGCATGGAATAAAGTGCTGTATGAATATGTGTGTGTCTGTGTGTGTGTGTGTGTGTGTGAATGAGATTTATAGTAAAAAGTGGTTCGATTGCTTTGTCAGAAAACAGAAGTGCTATAAAAGCACCAGCCCATTCACCATTTCATTTCATCACCAAGCTAAATCTGAGAGTTCCAGTATACAGTATTCCAAGCAACGAATGGCCTTTTTAGTCTTATTTCCAGGACAAACAGGATTTTTAGATCAGTCGATTAAGGCTTTTATTTTCAGTGACAAATTGTGTAGTTTTGGTTTCGGATTTTTTTTTTTTTAACTTCCAGATCAGCTAGAGTGCAGTGAGTCTCACCTGCCTGTGCTCTTTCCTACGCTGCCAGGCGAGAATATAGCTTTGTAGGTGTCAGTTTCCTGTGGGGGAACTGAAATCCAGTTGGCCCCAGTCAGGTCGTCTCCTTCCAGGTACACATCCAGCATCAGCAGCCCTCCTCCTGGGTTACTGACAGGGATCTCTATGGCAACTGAGCTCTGGGAGGAAAACATTTCAAAGACGACACTTGTTTTTGCTTTTCTTGTGATGTTTTGAACACCTTTTGATCAAAGTGTAGAAAAAAGATGACATTTCCCAACAAGAGATGCTAGTGGAGCATTCACTTCTTTAGGACCTGCATGTTAGTAATGTAGTAATAATAATCCTGAATTTAATTTCCCTTTGTTACATTACTTTCACTACAGATCAAGACCCAGCAACACAAATTAGCTCTACAGGTAAATGAGCATTTCGAGTCATGCTCAATAACAAACAGCTAGATCATCATCATTAATTATTATACAACCACACAACTCACATTTATATTTAATTTAGACACTAAATCCATGTTCGTACATTTCAAATTAATGATAGAGGATGATGAGATCTTTGTGTTTATGTTACAATTACCTTGTAATTTGTTGCCATAGAATAAAATGGATTTCTACTCTACCTTAATGACAGTACAAGTAGTAAGGTTGCACATTTGCATCCTTACCAGTTGCACTGAATTGAAGGAGCCATAGTCAACACTTTGGGTTAGTACATCTGCTTTTGCCAACTAGAGCTTTCAGCGGGATGATCCAGTAAAAAATTAAAGGCCTAAGGAGGAAAAATTTGAGAGGATTTCCATCCCTTTTCTTGATGCTAGAGAATCTAATCTGTCCTGCTTTACTTAAGGATCACACTAAGGATTTCTCATGCATTTACTGTGAGATATTTCAGTCAGAGGGGCAAAATGTGGGAGGATCAAATTAAAATGAATGCAAATAACCTCTGTAACTGACTTACAGCAATGTTACAGTTTTCGACTCTGTGAGGGTCTGCTTGGGTCTGAGTAACAGAAAATCTGTCATTAGACTGTGGCTCTAGAGCAAGAATCTGTGCGGATGTCGGTCCCCAAATTTGTCCATAAGACACTACACTACAACGCACTAAATGCACATGGCTCATTCAGCTGGGATTCAAGTGGACTTGGAAATATAATATGAACAACTAGTCTTTCATGGTGCCTGCAGCTGTTTGCATTGGGAGAGTAAAATAAAAGAGAGTAACATCCTGGACTTTCTCCTGTGATCAATGCTGTGTCCGAAAAACTGTCACTGTTGCAATTAACTTGGGTGGTAACACACATATACACACACACACACACACACACACACACACACACACACACAGGAGAGAAACAAGCCAGGTTGAAACATTACAGCACAAGATTCAAAAGAAATGAACTAGGGTTTTACTCATTTACAAGTGTAATCTTGAACTGCACCGATGAAAAGTTTTATGCCCCTGAAGATAAATATGCAGTAAGGCTTAGTGAATAATATCCTATTAAGTGTACGAGTATGCCTGTAGAACTTACTTGAGCAGCACAATGTACTTCTATGATCTTGATGGGCGCTGCTGGCTCACAAATTATCTCAAGGGTGAAATGAACTTCGTAATGTCGAAATGCATTTCCTGAATCAGAGAAAGGCATGTATAAACATGGTAAAAATACAAGGCCTCCTATACACAAACTTGACAGGAAAATCAACTCTTAAATACTTTTTAATCACTCTGCATGCTAATCGCTACAAATGTATCTGAAAAAAATGTGATTATTGTGAAAAATGCAATTTAACCCTAGTACTGCCGGTCGTCTATATATTGATCACTTCCAGCGTTTTCATTCACTGTCGGTCGTCTAACTGGTCGTATAGCTGGCAGTACTAGGGTTAATTTAAAAAGGCAAACATTAATATATATATTTTCATTACACATGAATGATCTCAACCTTTTTTGGTTTTAATTTTGATAACTATGGCTTTAGCCTAAGAAAGTCAAGAATATAGTATTTCAAATTGTTAGAATATTTCCTAAAAAACAATCAATAAAGGAATTTACAATACAAAAATCTCAAGCCTCGTGAAGTATGTTCATTTATATAGTCGATAATGGGTTGGGGCCCGGGTTGCTTTAATAGCCGCCTTCAGTTCATCTGTATATATTTTGGTTGACTTCTCATCTTCCTGTTGACATAAGTTCTGTATGGGGTTCAGGTCAGGTGAGTTGGCAATCAAGAACAGTAATAACATGGTCAGCAAACCATGTGATAGTAGTTTTGGCATTGTGGGCAGGTGGTAAGTCCTGCTGGAAAGGGAAATTGCCATCTCCACAAAGCGTGTCAGCAGATGGAAATATTAAGTTCCTAAAATTTCCCTGTAGATCACTGTGGTGACTTTGGACTTGACAAAACAGAGCGGACCAGCCATCACCAACACCTGCATATGACGTGGTGTTCAATCATCACACACTGCAGAAGCTTCACCCTAAACTTCAAACACCTTGGATTCCATGCCTCTCCACTCCTTCTCCAGATTTTAGGACCTTGATTTTCGAATGAGATGTAAAATTTAGTTTCTTCTGAAAAGAGGACTTTGAACCAATAAACAGCCCAGTTCTTATCCTTCTTAACTTGGTGGCTCGTTATTCACTGCTCTCCCAATCAACTTTTCTTGGCAATACTCTCATGGTTGTCTTCATCCCTGCTGCTACTACATTTTTCCCTTCCAGTTAACTTTCCATAAATGTGTTTCAATAGAACACTCTGCAAACAGCCAGCCTTTCCAGCAATAACCTTCTGTGGCTTGCCCTTGGGGAGGAAGTCGATGATTGTCAGCTGGACAATTGTGGAATGGACTGGCATTTATATAGTGCTTTTCTAGTCTTACTGACAACTCAAAGTTCTTTAGACTTCAAATCATATTTAAGCATACATTCATACATACATGCTTTTTTCTATATAACTGAAGCACATCATCAATCTTATATCACCAGTTAACCGAATTAATGTCTTTGGACTGTGGGAGGAAGTAAGAATACCCAGAGGAGAACGCGTAGCTCCATCTGGAACTTTCTGAGGCAACAGTGCTAACTGCAACTTTTACCATTTTGAAGTAAATTATAAATATAACACGCACGGTGCACTGTGGTGCGGTGGTACTTTTCACTCACAGAAGGAGTGTCCTGTGTTCATATCTATCTGCCAGCTGGGCCCCGTCTGAGTGGAGTTTGCATGTTTTCCCTGACTGCTTTGGTTCTCTCCAGGTACTCCAGCTTCTTCCCAACGTAACATGCATGTCTTCCATCCCAGACATGCATGTTAGGTTATTTATGGTTTCTTAATTAGCCGTAGGTGTGAATGGTTATGTGACTCTCTGTGTCGGCTCTTTAAAAAAAAAAATAGGCAACCTGTATTGGGTGTACCCCACCTTTCACCCTTTCACAGATGGAAAGGCTCTAGCTTCTCTGTGAGCCTTAATTGGATAAGCGGAAGGAAATGCATGAATGAAAAATAAGAACTTTTTCACAACATTGCATTTTTTTCAGTTGCACTAGTACTGTGGCTTGCAGAAGTGTTCCCCTCCCCTGGCATTTTTCCCATTTTTGCAAAAAAAAACACCCTGTAAATTAAATGGATTTTTTATGTAATGGAGCTATACAAAACAGTCCAAATCGGCAAAGTGAAATGAAAAAAGAAGAATTTTCAAAAATTCCAAAAAATAAAAAAATGAAAAGTGGTGCATGCATATAAAAACTGAAACAGGTTTTCTTCAGGAATGTCCCTATATTTAGTGCCATCTGTCATTCCTTCAATTCCGACCAGTTTCCCAGTCCCTGCCCACGAAAAATATCCCCACAGCATGATGCTGCCACCACCATGCTTCACTATGGGGATGGTGTTCCATAAAATAAAAAAATCAATTTAAATTACAGGTTTTAATGCAAAAAAACACCAAGGGAGTGAACAGTACACGGTACTACAAACAATAAGACTACCTTCCTCCTCATCTGCCTGTTGCAAGTCATGTGTTTCCAGGAAGGACACACAGCCTGAAAGAAAAAATACAAATAAAATATTCTGTTTATTTTTCTATTATGTAATTCTTAATGTGTTTACACTTTAGTGCCAGTGCAAATATACTATATATGTATACATGAATATGAAAACACAAGTTGGCCTAAAGGCATGCAAAACAAATTCCCCTATACCCATCCACCTTAACCACAGTATTTAAATCTATTTAAACTAATGATACTGGGATGGAGTTTATTCAAATGAAAAATTATGTAATAAACAAATTAAAGTTATATATGCCCACAGCCCACTTCAACATCAACAAAAGCACACAATATCAAACACCCAGCAGGAAAAAAATAATCACCTGTCTGTTTTCCTCGTTTCCATGGTGATACAGCCAGGGCGTATGGAGCGTTGAGACCTGGTTTAATCTCCAGAGAGGGGGAGCCACACACAACAGATAGGTCTGTCACCACCTATATGCATGCACACAAACACATAAGAAAGAGAAGCATAATTTCTCTCTCTCTCTCTCTCTCTGCATTCCCTGTCTTCTGTCTGACTTGCTCACTCAGTCATACACACACACACACACACACACACACACACACACACACACACACATACATACACACAGAAAAGGTAAAATCCAATAAAAAATGCTGTAGCTGACACATACATTCATATAGGCAAATTTTACTGGCAAATGGCTCAGGGTGCATGCAAATGCAAAGACATACAATCAAAGCAACAGCATCTGTCAGACAAGTCTGTTTCCCCACCCACAGAGAAGGAAATAAGTCATCCACTCTGTTTTTCAAATTATATATTATTTATGGTTATCAGCACAAGCAAAATATGTCTCTGGTTCTTCATTAATATTTTTATGCTTCCGTGCCAGGAGCAGCCAGGGTCACTGTGACCTCACACAACACATTTTAGGGCTTAACTTGAGAATTCAAAAAGTAACTGTGAGAAAACTTCACACAAATCTCTAATGAAGTGATTAGAACTCTATTTATAGTGGGGTTTTTGGGGGCACTAACATATACTGTACTTGCATATATATAGCACTTTTCTAGCCTTATCAAAGTACTTTAGACTACAAGCCACATCTTACCACTCATTCATACCGTGCTTTATTCTACACACTGTACCTACCTCTCATCCCTGACCAGATGAGAATCACCAATTAACCTAACATGGATGTCTCTGGATTGCAGGAGGAAGCCAGAGTACCTGGAGGAAACCCAAACTCCACACAGAGAGGCCCCCAAGTCATGGTTTAAACCAGGAACCTTCTTGCTGTGAGGCAACAGTGCTTACTACTAATCTGTGCTAACTACCAATCACAAGGCTGCTAGCAAGTTTACAGCCTGAACATGAAACATTTCTGGTCTCTATACCTAATATAAAATTTGCAACAATTGTGTAGTGTTGTTTTTTAGAGGGGACTGTGAACCCTTCAAGACATGTAGGTGCTGATCCAGCAGCTATCTGCAAGGCTTCACTTCCACAAAGTCAAGTCATGGAACTGGACCTTTTGACTGTGTTTGTGGTGTTGGTCCATTTGCAGCATTTTAAATACAATTATGTGACAAATAAGGTTGTGCTCCAGTTTTGATAATTAAAGTTTTAGTATTTTATTTGTGTTTTACGCACCACTAATTATCAAGTATCTGTGTCTATGCAATTTACACAATAAACAGTCTAAACACAACCCAGTACACAGCTTTGTCTTGTAAATCAAGCTGCAACTATTAGCTGATAACTCAGCACTCCGCCCTTTAGTCCAAACAGGGTCATATAATCTTCAAGCCATATTTCACTTTTGCTCATATAGATAGTGTTCATAATGCTCATACAAAACGACAATCAAAAGAACTAAACAGTTGTCTTCCTTTTAACCAAGCTGGAAGCCAAAGCAAAAACAGCTAAAATAAAGGGCAGTAAAATTGTCGCGCACAAGTGAATGTTCACTGGTATTGTCAGCCAGTAGCAGAATGTGCGTGCTTATACCTTGAGAGTGAGTTTGTTCTGGCTGTAGTTGGGGACATCCAGCTGGGTGTGTGTGGTCTTCCCAACAGGGCAGTGTAATACCACATGGTCTACAGGCAGAGGCTGCTCTCCCACTCCTCTGAGGGTGAACACGTGCTCTGTACTGTTGCAGTCATTACGGAAAGACAGCTTGCCCTGTGGGGGTAGGGAATCCAGACCATGAAATGCACATTAATTTCTGTGCAGTGTGAGGTGAGCACATGACACATGAATAAGATTGCTTATGAAGTCCAGAACGTTACAATATTAGGAAGAAAAGACTAATCTAATTGGTGAATTGTTAGAAAATTGTTGAAAATTGTTAGAAATACTCAGCATAATTATATATACAAAGATTTGAAAAAAGTGGTTATACAAAAAGGCACTACAGAGGGTTATTAACACTGCCCAGAAAATCATTGGGCACCTCTACAGCATCCGTTGTCTCAAGCGGGCACGCAGCATCCTGAGGGAGTACACACACCCAGGACACCAGGTGTTTAAGCTGCTGCCCTCTGCAGGAGACTCAGAGCTCTGATGTCACGGACAAACAGACTCAGGGACAGTTTTTACAACAGAGCAATAGCCCTAATCAACAGACACTTCACACAGTGAGCCATGTGCAATAAACAGTACACAGTGCACAATACTCTTTAACTTTTTATGGGCTTTTTATGTATACATATTTATTCATTCCTAATTCCTGCACCGACATGAAATAGCTTCCCACTTTCATTGGACTATTGTACAGAGTATGACTGTGCAATGACTATAAAGATTTATCTCATCTTATCTTACTGAAGCTAAGCCTCTTCAGTGTAGAAGCTAGAAATAAATGGGCAAAAAGAACCGCCAGAGGTAAAGACGCCCCAAGAGTGTTATTAATGTTTACTCTGCTGCCCCGGTGGTTCAGAGAATTCTTTCCGATCAACAGGAGGCCTGGGTTTGATTCCTGGCCAGTGCAAAGTGTAAGCTCTTGTTGCACCCAATTCAGATTTTATGAATTCTGCCAACAGGAAAACTTAACACATACAATAAACACCAACCACATCAAACAGTGACTCAATATCATGTAAGAAATTAAGCAATAAAAAAATATAATTTAAACAAAAATAAACAATAAAATTATTTCAAGGGAGTGAAAGACAGTTACTATTTAATTTAAATACATTTTTTCTACAATTAACCAAATATTTTAAAAATGTTGTTACATTCTTGCTTTCTGGCTGTTCTTTTTTGTGTTTCTCACTGATGAAATGAAGAGTCATTTTAATGTTTTTAATCCACTCTTGGTAAAAACAAATTCCTTGAATTGCTTGCTTTCTCTAAATTACAAAAGACTTTCTCAAATAAAGAAGATGTGATGATGAGATACTGTGCTGCTCAGAATCTGCCTGTTTGGAAAAGCTGCAGAAGATGATCCTATCCAGGGAGGAAGTTTGAATTCCCAGATATCATCTTAACAGGCCAAACTGAGTGCCGCTGTTTCAGGCATCGAGATAAGTGCTTGCACTTGAGCTCAAAGTTCCCTGGGAGGGTAAGGAAAGAAGGCTAATGAGAAGAAAGACCAAATATGAGCACTTGGCGGATGAGCCTTGGTGGCTGGGGATTTTCAAAGTGTTTTTTTTTTTTTCAAAATTGTTACTGATGTGTGAAATAATCTTGGACACATATTAACTCTAGACAGCCACACACATAGTCACATGATCTATCAGAAATTGGAGGGGCGTAGAGGCAGAAAGCAAGCGGGGAATTACAAAGAAAGAAACAGCAGAAGCTAAAAAGTTATTACCATGACAACACACTGTGCAGCAGGGTGAAAGGTTAGAGGGTAGCAAACCCTCATTCCTGCTGGAACATTCAAAACATCCGGGCCAGAGAATCCTTCACCGCATACTTCAGCTTGCATTTTCCAGTCCTGGTGTGTCTCATTGTGCTGTTAAAAAAGCATAAAAACTGATCACCTGATTGAGCCCACATTAACTAAACATTTAGGTATTAGAGTAACAAGACACACGCAGACTCTCTTGTGTCCCACCGTGAACTCCAAGACAAGAGTACGTACACGCACAGCATTATTAATAGAGTTGTGAATGATTTTTGAATATGCAAATAGTTATTAAGACATAAAACCTGACACACCAGCTCATCTGCCTCACAATCCCTCACACTTCACAGGTAGTGTGAGGTTTTCTTGTCATTGGTTGACTGTATTCCACAAACTAATGAGAATTAAAATCCAATGAGAAGTCAAGAAGGCTCACAAACAGCCATACAGACAATTACTCTTCTTCACCAGCCTTAACCTAGCTTAAAACACTGTTATGCCATAAAGAACCAAAAGAAGGAATTTATGTAAAGATGGCAGAGGGGCAGACGCAAACATTAATTTTATGAACATTACAGTCCAAAGCAACACTCTTAGGAGGAGTGATTCTTGTAAAAATGGAAAACAACAAATGTGATATTGTCCTTGAGCACCATTTGGGTGAAGATCCGTTAGACAATCACTGTATGCAATTTTCACTAAAATCTGACCAATACTCTGGGAGGAGTAGCGATTCTACTGGAGAACTGCCCATAACACCTCAAATATGACTTTGACCTTTAGCACAGTTTCGGTGATGACCTATAACTGATCATTCTGTGTAAACGTGATTAAATTTTGACCAAAAGGAGGCATCAGCTCATCAGTCCTTTGATCGCGCGAGCTACGAATCGAATAGTTTATGCAAGTACCTTGCCTTAAAATATATATTTTCCCTTGTTTTTTACTGGTCCCTGGTAAGATGTAATGCACTACTACCACCAGAAGGGGGACAGTAGTGGACCTAAAAACTGTTTGACCATCAAACAATGAAAATACAGGTAGTTGCTTATAATTACCAGGTTAGGGGGGAGCTTTAAAGAATAATTCAAATAGGTCCCAGTAAAAACTGAACAGCATTTACATTTAAACTCCCAGGCTGTTGTCAAGAATTCTAACAGAAGTTTAAAAAGTAAATTTAACCTCATGAATATACAAATATATGCAGCAGGGTGCATCAACATCTAATCAGACCTTCTTCTCCAAAAGAGGCAGCCGTGGTCTTAATACAGAGTTATGATTATGTGTTGCTCTGGTTTGATTTCAGATGAGGATACAAGCCCCTCTCACCAAAAAGGGTTGTGTCAGGAAAGGCATCCAGCATAAAATATCTGCCAAATTACCAATGTAGATAAATCCGCTGTAGAAACCCCTTGAGGAGACTACAAGGGAGCAGCCAAAGGTACATTGCTCTTCAAAGCAAGCAAAAAAACCCAAAGGCTTTAAAATAGATGGATGACGTGGCTCCGCCTTAACCCAGCCACAGGGGCCCACAAGCCCAATGCTGGTCCCAAGCACAGGTAAATGGTGAGGGTTGCGTCAGGAAAGGAATCCGGCTTAAAATCTTTGCCAAATCAAATATGCAGATTCATAACATGACTTCCATACCGGATCGGTCGCGGCCCAGGTTAACAACGACCGCCTCCAGTGCCGTTAGTCAACAGTGTGTCGGCGGAAAATATGCTACTGTTGGCCGAAGACCAAGGAGGGGGAGAGGGGAAAAGCGTGTCAGGAGGCAGAGAGAGAGAGAGAAGGAAAGGTAGGAGGGTGGAGGTGAGAGTAGGGACTTTAAATGTAGGGATTATGACTGGTAAAGGGAGAGAGCTGCTGATATGATGGAGAGAAGGAAGGTAGATATATTGTGTGTGCAAGAAACCAGGTGGAGGGGAAGCGAGGCCAGGAACATCGGACGTGGATTCAAACTGTTCTACTATGGTGTAGATAGAAAGAGAAATGGAGTAGGGGTCATCTTGAAGGAAGAGTATGTGAAGAGTGTTCTGGAGGTGAAGAGAGTGTCAGACAGAATGATGACTTTGAA
>VUQH01041238.1:0-19361 GCA_015106775.1 Etroplus canarensis
GTCTCCAAATCAGAAATTTTTATTTTTCCACAGAGTGCTTGCTCTAAGTCCAACCATGGTTTGTCTAACAGGTTTGGTTTAATCCATTTTAAGATATACTGCAATCTATTAGCTAAGAAATAGTGGTAAAAATTTGGTAGTTCTAGACCACCATTGCCTTTTGCCTTTTTCAGTGTTTTTAAACTTATCCGTGATGACTTCTTTTTCCATAGAAAATTTGAAATTTCTGAGTCTAGTGTCCTAAACCAAAAAATAGGGGGTTTATTGGGGATCATTGAGAATAAATAGTTAATTTTAGGTAGAACCATCATTTTAATGGTGGCAATTCTTCCCATAAGTGATATAGATAAACTATTCCAGCGTGCAAGATCTTCCACTACTGTTTTTAATAGAGGAGCATGATTAAGCCTTATCAAGTCTGAGAGCCTGGAAGAAAAATTTATACCTAGGTATTTAATGTTGCCTGTCTGTATTGGAGTAGTGAGTGTGTTCTAACAAGGTGTTTCTAATGAAATGGATGCACCAGTAGATAAACGTAGTTTACTCGGGGTTCAGTAGTTAACCCATGGGGGATACGTTTGTATAGACTGGACTCATAGGGACAGACTTTATTTCAACCCAATTCATATACTGTAAGTGTGGGTGAAATTCTACCTTTTCCAGTCAGACTATTTCCTATTCTCACATTTGGTCAACAGAAGAAGATTTACAAGGCTTAGTTTACTTATACTCATGGACAAGGTTAGAAGCTCAAGTTATAAAGAGCCAGCTGAGGTGGGTTTAGGCATCTGAGCACGATGCAGGATACCTCACTGGGAGATATTCTGGTCACGTTTAGGTGAAAGGAGACCCTCTCACTCAAAAATCAACGGAAACCAGCAGCACTTAGGGTGAAAAACAAGTCATTATATTTTTGCAGTAGGGAGAATATGGGAGAGGGCAAGTGGATCAGGAGCAGTCTGTTGGATTTGGCTGGCTGGTGTGGATGGCAAGCAGGCAGGCTTCCTGTCGCTAAGTAAAAAACAAATAAATATTGATAGCAAAACTGGAAAATAAACTTTGTGACTAGTTTGGCAGGCTGGAGTGATGGTGAACCAAGACATAGACTTAATTTGGTGTAGCCTGGTGAACTGTTATACACTAGCAGCAGTACATATTCCCAGTTGGAAAACTTTAGTTCCCCCCCCCCCTCATCCAGATGCTTTGGACAACCTTTAAGACACATATTTAAACAGCCCCAGAATGTATAAGGTCACGGTGCATTTGCTTGAATACAAAGAGACTAAGCCACAGTATCTTTGTATTCACAGAATCCCAGTTTGGCAGAAAAGCACCCAATCTGGCAACACATCCTTGGGACTCCCAGTCATATGTTAATTTGTTTGCTGTTCCTCATCTTATGTTATCAATTTTGCCCCCAACATATTAATCATCCTAAATCTCTCCAAGTTATTTTAATTATATACTTTAATCATCAGTAAGGATGTCTTTTATGTCTTATCTGTGCATCAGAGCCCTCTATTTTCCAAAGGCTAATTACCACTTGCCATGGCATGTTCATACATTTATCTTAAAGCATGTTTCATCAAAAGTCTGTGTATTTCTTCAGGCAGTTTGCCAGCTCGCGCCCTTGTTTATGAGCAATAACTGATTAAGTACAGCAGATAAATTGGGGATACACACACTGTAGCTGCTAAAAGTTTCTTCATATTTACCCAGTGTCTCCATCATGACATTAATGAACAAAACCCAAACTTATGAAGCCAACCAAGGAAGCATACTCAAGGTGTCTTTCCAGTATCTGGCTTCACTTCAACCCAACATGGCTGATCAGGATAAGTGGTTACACGAAGAGATATCAACTTGATCAGCCAACCCAGGGTTTATCAATCCAGATATGAGCACATTCACACGAAATGGGTGGTGTTGACAGCATTGGACCAACAAGAGACATGGACTGTTAACAGTCCTGTGGAAATGTTCATGCAAGGATACAAACATGCATCCGCATCTCACCTTATATCGCCTTCCTTACACTGTCTCCCAGTCAATTTTAAAAATTATTTTAATATTTAATTGTTTATTTTTTAGGTCATTGCATTGGTACCTCCTCACCTCTGTGCTCTTTTAACTGCACATTCCCACTAGATCACCGAGGACTGCTGAGTAGATGCTCCTAGATGTCCTGAGGTTCAGATTACAACATAGAGGAGATCAGGCCTTTAGTTGCTCCTAAATTGTGGAACAAACTGCCCCTCCACAAGAGGACCTCCCCATCATTAGATGCTTTTAAATTTCATTTGAAAACACATGTTTATTCTATGGATTTTCAACCAGCCTGAGTTCTGTTGACCTTTTATTTATGTTGTTTCATTCATGTTTTCATCTTTTTTGTTGTTTTATATCATTTTATTCCATTTGCTGTGCAGCACTTTGGTCAACAGATTTTTTTTTTTTTTTTTTTTAAATGTGCTTGATTCACTTGCAAGTGCTTATGAACCACCAGAGATGACATCAGCAGGACATCTAAGCACATTGTAGAGAAGGAGAGCATTCACAGGAACTCTGTGGGAGAATTCTGACTAACAGCCTCATGCAATTTCGCCATAACACAGAGTAAGACCTGCTACACAAGCATAGCTATGATTAGAAATGGCTGTACAGACACATCTATATCATGTAACCTTTCTTGTTTCTATAAAACAGCAAAGTCATGACATTCTCTTGGGCGAAAAGAATAATTCATTGGGTCTATACCCATGTATGTTTAATACATGAGACAATTTTGTCTTTAAACAATCACTGCAGAGTATAGATCAGATAACATTAGATTAGAAGACCTGAATGGAATGCAGAATGAGCCAAGTTGGACATAAACCATGAAATATTAAAAAGCGAATTATACTACACTTCTTGCCAAGAGGGAGATGATAATCTATTTTTATTACAAATATTAAATGTGTCTCCCATTTCTGTTGCTGTGTGTCCAGTCCTGAGCACTCACACACAGGTACGCTGCATATCGAGGCATCACAGGTGACAAGCAGACTGATAAAGAGAGGAAGAAACAGTGCAGCTCACATTCAGTATCTCACCTCCTGATACTTGAAGTTATTGTAAGCCGTATATCATCTCCAAAAATGACCAAAAAAGAAAAACAAGGAGTTGGTTGCGGGTAATGGTATGCCTCATTTGATTTGTCAACACATTTTCGCGCATCTCCATTAATGTTAATGACTTAGGGGACCCCTCACAGTGGAGCGGAGCCATTTCGCTGGTGAAATGCACCGATAAAATTTACAAAGTGAGCAATAATGGATGAGTAGGGTTTTTTTGTTTGTTTTTTTTTACTAGGTGATTAGGCTAATGTGCTTTTAATTGGCAGGAGGGCACTTCTTTTGTTAAGGTTTGCAGAATTAGTTCAGCAGAGTAGACAGGAGGTGTTGAGAAGCATGCCTTTCACACAAATAATGAAAAGACATCATGCAAAGGCTGTAGGTACACTCATCATTTCAGTGTGAATGTAAAAAGCCATTGTTTTAATGCTTTTATTTTCAGGTAGACTCTCTGGATGATTTTTAAACTCAGAAATGCCTTTCACTCCGCTTTATTATTAATGTTTGGCCATGCACCTGATTCCAGGTGGCATCTGCAGTAGCATATACAGTGCATATAATGTATATATAGTGCTGTTAAAATACCAGGTAGGCAAGTACTTGTTGTGTAGTACATGTGACAACAATCTCCTGTACTCTTCATATGTCTGGACTATGGGGTAGAGTCTCAAGCCGAAGGTTTTTTCTTACAAAGAAAAACAATCAGGCTAAATTTTGCAAAAATTGCATCAGGTCTCCCCAAAGCATTTAGAAAAATGTGTTATAGTCTGATGAAATCAAGGTTGAACTTCTTGGCCACAATTACAAAAGGTGTGTTTGATACAAAACAACACTAAAGAACACCATACATGGTAAAGCATGGTGATGGCAGCATCATGTTTCGGGGTTGTTCTTCTGTGGTTGGAACTTGGGCTTTCATCAAAGTGGAGAGACTCATGAACAGTTCCAAATAACAGTCAATTTCGGCCCAAAACCGTCAGATGTCTGCTAGAAAGCTGAAGATGAAGAGGAATTTCCCCCTTCGGCACAGCAATGACCCCAAGCATACAGCTGAATCAACAAAAGAACAGCTTCACCATAAAAAAATGAAAGTTTTGGAATGGCCCAGCCAGACAGACCTAAATCCAACTTAAAATCTGTGAGGTGACATGAAGAGGGCTATGTGCAAGAGATGCCCTCACATTCTGATAGATTTGGAATGCTTTTGCAAGGAAGAGTGGGCAAATATGATAGACTCCTACCAGAAAAAAGAATTCTCTAATTAAAACAAAAGTTGCTTTAACATCCCATTAGTTCTAAGCTATGCACACTTATGCAACTGGCTTATTGTACATTATTTTATTATTCTTAATATTTTCCCGCTAACAGATTTATTTCTTTTCCAATTGAACTCTGCAGGTTATACAGTAGGTCGTAGATTTTGAACCACAGATTTGAAACCATAGAGACAGTTGTATGGGAAACTACCAGTAGATCAGCAGTTTCTGAAATACTCAGACCAGCGTCTGGCAGTAACAACCATGACATGTTTGATGTTTCCTGTATCTTTTTTCAGATTAAAAGTCAATTAGCATCTCAATAGACAGAAACCATGCTTTCACTGTAAAACCTTTGCAGAAACTTGTGGAAAACTGAATTTAAATAGGATGTAGGGTCGGAAAGTCCCCACTGACAACTTCTTACTCAATGATGTGTTATTTTACCACACAAAAGAATTAGTATGGGGATGAGAGAGGGCAGCCATCCCACAGAGAAAGAAAAAAGTGGGAGGACAGATCCAGGGAGAGGAACAAGATATGAGAAAATATGTTCATATCTTGAGCATATCCCATAACGTTGGGTGATAAATGAAGATGAAGCTAGAGAGACAGATGACTTTATGAGCTATTCATAAAGTCAGTCTAATTTTTCAGCATGTTCTCAATTATGGCTGACTAATTTATGTAAACTTGCCACTGTAATAATATGACCTTAGAAACAAGAAACAACTTTTTCCCCTTTTTACTCAGAAGCATAGTCTTGCATAATTGTTCCTTTTAATAATCTGCACATTACTGAAGCACTGAATACTTCACTGCAAAGGCTCATAGGAATGCTATGGTTTAATTTTAAATCTTTAATTCAGTAGTGCTGTGATTTTTAGTTTGGTTCTGCTGTGTTCAGACTTTAACTCTTCTGGATTTGCGATGTGGTTTCCAGAGTTTGTGTAAAGACAACTTTGAACAGGCCACCATGCCTGAGGCTTATGACAGCCTTTAATAACACCCAGTCACTGTTATTCAGGGTTGACTATATGTAAATCTACTGTAAAATAAGCAGTGTTGTCTTCATCGAACAGCAGCCTCCAGCTCACACTGGGGCAGTTTGCAGCCCATTGTGAAGGGGCTGGAATGACAATTAGCACCTACAAGTCTGAGGCCATAGTTCTCAGGCAGAAATGGGTGGAGTGCCCTCTCTGGATTGGAAATGAGCTCCTGCTCCAAGTGGAGCATCTCAAACCCATGTCACACCTTGATGATTTAACAAGTGTATGGCGATGTAGGAAAAAATCTGCAAATATGCTGGCCTAGGTAAGTTTTGTATAAGTTAAGAGCATGCTGAAGTATGCCGGTATACATCATAGTACAGCAAGGTCGCTGGAAAATTTTAAGCATGCACAAAATCTCTGATATTTGCCAGCGTATGGTTCATATGTCCCATATATGCGGACCATATGTTGTAGGTGCTTTATGCATACGTCAAAATACTTGGAGATAATGTCGAGCGTACCAAAAATATATTAATAACCTATGAGTGACGTGTTTCTAACATATGTGTAACATATATCAAACTTACCTCCAATGGATACTTGCATTTGTAGATGTATTTGATGTGTTCCAGTCATACTGAACTGTTTCTAACATACAGATACTGTATAATGGCATATGTGCTACGTTTAAGGGGAGTGGTATAAATGGGCTTCAAGTTGTGAATGTCGGCAATATTTCCCATTCTTTGCTATTATGTTCTTTATATGCAATACGTTATGTATACGTCCATTTAACATCACTGTTCTGCATATGCCAGTGTTTTAGACAAATTTGGACGTGTCGGCATAAGCTTGTTAAAATGTCATGGTGTGACAGGGCCCTCAGGGTCTTGTTCAGGAGTGAGGGAGGGAGGGAGATTGACAGATGTATTGGTGCAGTGTCTGCAGTGATGTCAACGCTGCACCAGTTTGTCATGGTGAAGCGAGATCTGAGTATTAAAGCAAAACTCTAGCTCTATCAGTTGATCTACGCTCCCACCCTCCTCTATGGTCACAAGCTGTGGGTAGTGACCTAAAGAATGAGACTGTGGTTACAAGCAGCAGAATGAGTTTCTTTTGAATGGTTTCTGGGCTCTCCCTTAGAGATAGGATGAAGAGCTTGTTCATTTGGAAGTGTCTCAAAACAGAGCTGCTTCTCCTCCACATCGAAAGGATGATGAGGTGGTCTGATAAGGATGTATCCTGGGTGAATGGTTTCAGGCATGTCCAACTAGGAGGAGGCCCAGTAGACCCAGGACACACTGGAGAGACTATATCACTTGGCTCGCTAGGGAATGATTTGGCATCCCACTGCAAATGTTGGATAAGGTAGCAAAGGAAAGGGAGGTGTGGACATCTCTCCTTAGACTGCTGCCCAGAACAAGGTAAGCAGCAGAGTGCAGAAAAGTCAGATGTTGATCCACCTTGAAAGAGGATCTGGAAAGCATCTTTTTTGCAACAGCTTCATTTTTCAGCACAACAATGATCCCAAACACACTGCCAATGCAGGAAACACCTACCTGAATGGAAAAACACACAATGGAACACTATCAATCATGGACTGGCCTTCCCAGAGCCTAGACCTGAATATTATTGAAACTGTGTGGGATCATCTTGGCAGAGAACGAAACGAAATTCAGCCAGCATCCAAATACCAGGTTTGGAATGTCCTTCAAGTAGCCTGGAGAACTATTCCTGAAGACTACTTAAAGAAATGACGAGAAAGCTTGGCTAAAAGAGTTCAGGCTATATTGAAGAATAAAGGTCCTCATACCAATAATTGACTTTTAAGCTTATTAGAATTGTACAAAGTCTGTTTTTGCCTTATGTGCAATATTTCTTGTATGTATTGTAATGAGGGGGGGGCTCAGTATTTTTCCATAGTCGTCTAAGTCATATTATGCATACTCAATTTAAATGAAGGTCAAATAAAAACAAGTTGGAATAAAGTGGAGTGATCTATTTAAGATCACAAATTATCAAATTTGAGTCTGTGATGATGCATAATGTCTTTTGATTGTACTGAGAGAGAGGGGATAACATGAAAATCATCATGAGCTGGATTCACAGCTCAGCCACTGCTAAATATTTGAAGTGGTTCATGTCGTAAATCCACTGAGCTGCCAGGACATCCCCGAGCTGATCAAACGCCCAAAGTAAGCAAGAATAGATGTCTTTTTTTTACAGGGTGATTTAGCTAATGCGACTTTAATTGGCAGAGCTGAGCTGCAACAGTTAAGGCTTGAAGATTTCAAAGGCAGAGATGGAGGAGTTGAAATTTATTACAGGGTTTAGACATCAGTATGTTCTAAATAATCTGAGGGAATATATGGTTCTAACTTCATTATGAAGTAATGTGTGTCCAAACATTAAAATGATCTCATATCAGGCACAAAATCACTACCTTTCCTTCAAATGTATGCAGCTAGTTGGGACCTGTAAGCAAGTTTAGTGTCTGCAGTGAGGACAGACTCTAATGGCTAAGGGAACTGTAGTTAAAGGAAAAGCATGTATATATCCAAATGTTATTACTTTCCCATCAGCCATTCTTGTAGCAGCATTGCAATGCACAAAAGGTTGCTTTCAGATAATGTTCACATGAAATATCACAGCAAGGAAGGAAATGTGGTATCAGAAGTCCGTATCAAAATGCTGAATTGCAGTGGGTGACAATTGAAAGGCATTGTGCAGGTTCTGTAAGTGAGAAATAAGTGCACAATATGCAGATCATGTTCAACATGACAGCAGTAAAATAGCGTGGCATTGTTCTCACCAGTAGGGCTCACCATCTCAAATAAAAACATGTCTCACTATTGACTGTCTCCACAAATTAATTCTATCTAATTGTTTCAATGAAATGTAACACAGGACGAGTGTACTCCTAGTGCCAGTCCAAAGTTTGGATAAATGGTGAGGGTTGCCTCAGGAAAGGCATCTGGCATGTAATCTTTGCCAAATCAAATTTGCAGATCAAGGTTAAGATTTCCAAACCAGATCAGGTGAGGTCAGGTTAACAATGACTGCATCCAGTGCAGCTGGCCAACATAGTGCTGGTGGTAACTATGCTGCTGTTGACAAAAGGTAACTGTAGCATAGACTGATGGACACAGTGAAGGAGGACATGAAGAGGGCTCATGTGACAGAAGAGAATGCACGGATAAAATCAGATAGGTAGAGATAGAAACAGATGATCCACTGAACTCTGGACCAGTGGAAACGTGTTCTGTAGAGTGACGGCTCTCACATCTCTACCTGCCAGTCTGATGGATGAGTCTGAGCTTGGTGAATGCCAGACTAACATTACCTGCCTGACTGCATAGGGCCAACTGCTAATTTTGTCAGAGGGGAGATAATCCCATGTGGCTGTTTTTCAGGGGTAGGCGTGGGCCTGTTAGTCCCAGTGAAGGGAGATAAAGCTTCAGCTTACCAAGACATTTTGGTCAAATTTATGCTTCAAAAGGCAAGGGAACAGTTTGAGGAAGGACTGTTTCTGCCTCAGCATGAGGCAAAGTCCATAAAGGCGTGATTAGATACGTTTGGTTTGGAAGATCTTGACTGGCCTCTGCAGAGCTGTGAACTGAACACTATCAAACACTTTTGGGATGAACTCGAACAGAAATTGTGAGCCAGGTCCTCTTGTCCGACATCACTGTCTGACCTCACAAATGCTCTTGTGGATGAAGGGAGAAAAAATTCCCAGACTCACTCCAAAATCTTGTAGAAAGCCTTCACATGAGAATAGAAGCTGCTATAGCTACAAAGGGGGGACCAACTCTGGAGTCTGGAATCCCAGTCTCCTCTGATATACTGTAGGATTCCAGCTGATCAACAGTCCTGGGTCTTCTTTGTGTTATTTTTACAGTTAGTGAAAGGTCTGGACTGCAGGCAGGCCTGTATACACCTGTGCATAAACCTTTATATACCTTTTAGCATTGATGGACCCTGTCCAAATGTGCGAGGTTCCAGTATTATAGGCACTAATTCACTCCCATATCATTAGAGATGCAGGTTTTTGAAGTGAGTACTGATAATAAGCCAGATAGTCCTTCTCCTCTTAAGTTCGGAGGATGTGGCATCCGTGATTTCCAAAAAGAATTTAAATGTCTGATTCGTCTGACTGCAGAACAGTTTTCCACTTTAAATGAGCCGTGGCCCAAAGAAGACAGCAGCATGTCTAGATCCTGTTCTCATATGGCTTCTTCTTTGCATGATAGAGCTTTAGCTGATGCTATGGCAGACAGTGATTTCTGGATGTATTCCTGAGCCCATACAGTGATTTCCACGAAGAATCACGCCTGTTTGCAATGCAGTGCTACCTGAGGGCCTGAAGATCACCAATATACAATATTGGTTTTTGGCTGTGTCCTTTGTGCACAGAGATGTCTCCAGATTCTTAAAATCTTTTGATGTTATTATGTACTGAAGTTGATGAAATATTCAAATTCTTTGCAATTTTACATTGAGAAACATTATTCTGAAATCATTCTACAGTTTGTAGATGCAGTTTCTTTCAGACTGCTGAGACTCTAAGTTGCTCTTTTTATACCCAATCAATGTGTTCCCGCAGATTTTTCTTTTTGCTATGACTTATTTTTCCAGTCTTTTGTTGCCCTTTTTCCAACATTTTCAACACTTTCAGCATCTGATGTGTTTTCTAACTTCATTTGTTAATAAAATATTGGTTTATGAGATGTGCAAATCATTGCATTGTGTTTTTGTTCATATTTTACACAGCATCCCAACCTTTTTGGAACTGGAGTTACCTATAAAGCTTCTATAGGTGTGATGAGTAGATGGCCCAAAACTATTGTTCTCCAACCTTGACTCAAGGAAACATTTTTCCACTTAGGCCTAAAAGCTATATATATATAGCGCTACATACCATGGTGAAAGAAAAGCATCCATAACCCAACCTTTAAAGAAATGAGGTAGATTTGTAGGGCTTTTTCCCCACAGTACAGCACAGAGCAGATAGTGCAGTGCAGTAGAAGTAACCTGTTGATCACACAAGCCCAGAGGCCCGAAGCAATAATAAGATAAACATCAGCTGACACAGAGAGGACATGGCAAACAGGAGGGAGACACGAGGGAAACGGAGTGGAAAGAAGGGCATAGAAAGGCAGACGGCAGACTACAGCCAGTGCTGGTGTCGCTAATGTCTGAACTGATGCTCAATACCTTTAAATTACAAAACACATCAGTAATCTTCATTTTATTTAAGCCAGAGGACAACAGACCTATGAAGACGACTTTGTTGCCTTAAAAAAATTAAAAATAAAATAAGAGTGTCTAATTCTCTTGGGGAAAAAAAAATTAAATGCATGTTTTTCACCTAATCCTGTCCATTAAGAAGACTAAGCAGGATATTTGCAAAGGCTTTGTGGTCCTGTTGTTGGATGTTAACAGTAAAATTGCCTTTGTCAAGGACTTCACCAAGGTGTTGAAAATTCATTTTAATTAGGGCTCGTGAGACATTATTTTAAA
This sequence comes from Etroplus canarensis, assembly GCA_015106775.1. NCBI lineage: Eukaryota > Metazoa > Chordata > Actinopteri > Cichliformes > Cichlidae > Etroplus > Etroplus canarensis. Next base: position 10,888 of record VUQH01041238.1, read on the forward strand.
ACATCTGAGACACAAAATCTTTGAGGAAGGAATAAATATTCATACAAACTGCCTCAGCACCTGATTTATCCTAGCAGCCTGACCACTGCAGCAACTGGGAGGAGTGGGCGTAAACTCCACTGTTTAATCAAATGTACTCAAAGGATGAGAGACATTTGTCAGAACAGTTGGTCGGACTGTCGGAAAGAGAGAAATAAAAACTTTTAATTTATTTATTTTTGAACTGAAACTCTACTTAGCTCCACAGCAAGGCAAAAAATAACAACCTGTTATTTTTCACACTATTTTACCTTGCTGCCTCTGGCTTATTTTTCTGACATCTCAAATCACAGCAGCTCCAGACCAACATAACTAAGGCAACGATATAATTATAAATATAAATATAAAAGATAAAAATACAGATAAGATCAAAATATATATTAAAAAAAACTATATGCAGAGAGTCCAGTGTGTAGCATAGGTGGTTCAAGGTTGAACTATGCTATATATACTAATATGTAAGCATGCATGCCTTCTTTTTTCTTTGAATTTTTTTCAAGAAGATTACTTTTTCTTTAAGGGTCTTCTATTCTAAGATTTCAGTGTGTGTGTGTGACAGGAAGCCTTATGGGGCAGGGCCTTAGGTGATGATTGTGGTAGGGGATTAGTAAATGACCCTGTCTCCCTCTTGCTGGCAGAAAAATAACTGCTCCTTCCCTGACTTTCAACACACAGCTACCGCAGGGAAGGGTGTGAGTGTAAGTCTCTGTGTGTGTCCTGCAGGGCTACCTAGGGGAGGAATGGAATTTCTGCCTTTGTGTCTGTGGAGAAAAAGACCAATTGTGTGGATTTGCCCTTCACTGCCACCGCTGCTTCTGCACTGCTTGGTGGCTGAAATATAGCCATGTATTTGTGTGTGTGTGTGTGTGTGTGTGTGTGTGTGTGTGTGTGTGTGCTTGCCCAAAGTGTATATATCATACACCATATATGTGGTTAATAACAAATAAGTCATGTGAACAAGTTTTCAAAGGAGCCTATGCCATCCTGTGAAAAATTAAGTGCACCCTTACTCCTTCAATACAAATTAAGAGAGTAAGTAGCAGCCAGGTGCTGGTAATCAAATAATCCTGTATAAAAGCATAAGTGTTGGCATTTTGCTGGTCTGTAAGATTCAGATGAGCAAAAGTACAAAGACTCAATCTTCCCTGGAGTTGACATCCCAGCACATTCATCCCAAACTGTAGAATGCTCAGAGAAAATGCAAAAAAGCCAAAGAGCTATGTCTCAGACTCTACAGGCCTTAGCTGTAAGTGTTGCCAGGAGAAAGACTCTTCTCTCTTAAAAGAACAAGGCAACTTAGATTTGCAAAGTTGCATTTGAACAAACCACAAGACTTCTGGAATGTTGTCCTTTGGATAGATGGGATCAAACTGGAGATGTTTGGCTATACTGTACATTGCCAAGTTTGTCAAAAACAAAATGCACCATATCAGCACAAGCACCTCATACCAGCTGTTAAGCACAGTGGTGGAGGGCTAATGACTTGGGCTTGATTTGCAGCCATAGGACCTGGGCAAATGTATTCACTGAAGTCATAAATGTCTCTGCATACCAAGGTGTTCTGGAGTTAAATTTGAGGCCATCTGTCCCACAGTTAAAGCTTGACCAAAACTGGGTCATACAGGCCTCAGCCGCGTGATTCAATTTTCAACAATGATCCCAAACCCACCAACAGATCTCTGACAAGCGATTGTATACAACGTACTGTTCCCACTTCATGTGCATGCATCTTTGCTGACTGATTCTTAAGGGGTGCCACCTATTTTTGTTGTTTGCACTGCTGAAAGATGACAAGGATCTTGAATGTGGTGGATTTTGAACTCACGCCTCCAGAGAGACCAGAGCCTAAATCCAGCACCTTAGACCACTCAGCCACACTACTCTTGTGATATACAGTTCTGCAGTAAAGTTAAGGACATAAATTGGCATACTTATCTAAGAGGTATTAAGGAATTTACTTCCTTGATGCCTTCCTTCAGCCTTTTATTATTTTCCTTTCACGGTCTAAAAATCTGTGAAAAATTTATCAGATTTGTCAGCTCATGAATCACAAGATTGTTTTGCTATCTCATATTTTCATGCAACAATACAAAAAGATGAAAGCCTTAAGGCATCACTTCTAATTGGAAACTGCTCATCCAACTAACTGCTGGATGTCTTTCTTGCGAAATTTGCTTAAGGAGGCCTGGGCTTAATAACTGTTTCCAATATCATAAATTTTCTTCAACCACGATGCTGGGTTGAAGCAAAAAAGTTTATGTAATAGTTCTCCTGGCCAAGAGACTGGCTGAATCCAATCAGCTGGCAATGAAAAGGCTTTTAAACCGAAGCAGTGGTTTTAAAATTTATACAAGTAAGTACATGTCCTTGACCTTTCCCTGAAGTCTGATCCATTCTTTGGTTAAAGGTTTTTTATGGCAGAAGTATTTCCTGATCTGAATCGGGTCTAAAGACGGTGCATGCTGTGCTGATTGTAAAGCCAAATTTGCCATTTGTGATATTGGGTCAGATGACCTACACCACCTTAACCTGACAATGAACCAAACCTTTATGGCTCCCAGTTGGCAAAACTCTGAAAGTATGAAATAGCGATGAAATAAAAGTATTAAATTTAACCATATATAATGGTGTTCTCTTAAATTCAGAAGCACTTGCCCTCCTGTCTGTCAGAGGAAATTAAATTAAATTAAATATCTGCTCCAATGCTGCCTTGACTTTGGTTACACACTTTGATGCTCTTGTCTTCAGTTTTCTTTTCTTTCATTTAAAAGTAAAGTGGCATGGATCATGAAAAAATGGAAATTACTATTGTCCTTGTATTAACGTCAGGACTGTTAATTGTAATCCAGAACCTACCGGTGGGTACGTCGACTCCAGAGGGTTTAAAGTCAGTCAAAAGATGAATGACCTCAATTATAGAACTACAGTCACACGAAAAAGGACTCCATGGCGTCCTGCAAATTAAGAACACTCTATGATTTAAGAGCTTGTAGAACCATCTTTAGCAATACTATCTAAAAGTAATGGTTACCTGTATGACTTTCTCATTCTTTCACATCATTGTGGAGGAATTTTGGCCCACTCCTTTTTACAACATTGCCTCAGTTCATTAAAGTTTGTAGGCATTCAATTTTAATGGCTCTCTTAAGGTTTCACCAAAGCATTTCTATTGGGTTGAGGTCTGGACTTCACTGGGTAACAGCAACAACTTCATTCTTTTTTTCAACAATTCTGTTGATGATTTGCAGGTGTGCTTGGGATCATTCAGTTCAATTCTATTTGTATAGCATCAATTCACAACAAAAGTGACCTCGATGCACGATGACCCCATAATATTAGTGAGAAAACCCCAAAATTCAGAAGACCCCCATATGAGGAAGTATGTTTCATTGATGGGAAGGAATAACTCTCCTAACAGGACGAGACCTCTGACAGAACAAGGTTCAGGGAGGGGCAGCCATCTCCCTCAACCAGTTGGATGGCTGAGGGGAACGAGAAGAGAGAAAGGAGAGTAAAGAAAGACAAGAAGAAGACAGACTATGAGACAAAATTTAATGACAAGCAGCAGTGGTATATACATGCATGGGGGGGTGAAAAGAGGTGGGTGGAGAAGGAATGCTCAGGCCTACGCCTATCACAGCATAACTAAGGGATGGTCAGGGTCACCTGATCCACCCCTAACTTTAAAATTAATCAGAAAGGAAAGTTTGAAGGCTAGTCTTAAATGAAAAGTGGGTGTCTGTCTCCAGAATACAAACTGGGAGCTGGTTCCATAGGACAGGGGCCTGGTGGCTGAATGCTCTGCCTCCCCTTCCACATTATTAAAGCTTTATGGATTGGCCTCACATTTGACTCTAGAATACTGGATAGCTGACTCAGTGACTGCACAGTGCCATGGTAATGTACCTGCATAAAAAGCCCAAATAATCAACCCCACACCATGATATGCTGTATTTGATTTTCGCCAAACATGGTGTACATTGTGGCCTAACATCTCCACTTTGGTCTCTTTTGTCCAAAAGACATTTGTCATGGTTTCTCTGAGTAGAGTCAAAATGTAGAACACAGACAACAGTAAACTTTTACAAGGTTTAATGACTTCCGCAAGGTAATAAAGAACTTCAGGGAAGTGTGCAACATGAAATGATGCAATCTTGAGAATGACTTGGGCTGTGTAGAGGTTGGCTCCACAGGTAACTGGTCTTCCACACAGACTTCACAGACTCCAGCAAACTGGAAGCAGTTCTTTAAAATCCACATGAGAGTGGGTCAGGCAGAACTTAAGGTTGAGTTTGGAAAGACACATAATGAACACTAGAAGAGACAGCAGAGCACCGGGGTAAGTATAGAAAAGAAAAACAGTGAACAAAGTAACTAGAAACATGAAGAAGTGGCCTGGCTTACTATGTTTGAGGCAGATAAACAATCCGGTCACAAGTGAAGTATAATATCAGCCTTAAATACGACTGTGGATGATAATGACCAGCATGTATGCCAGTCTGACTTCACCTATGCCATGCCCACTCCTGAAAACGTCCAACTAACTCTGATAGAGGACAGAAAGACAGAGTTGTGAAAAGGAGAGAAAGACAGGGGGAGGTCAGCACCTTAAGGTAAGAGGACAACATCGATCCAGAAGTCGTGTGGTTTGTTCAGTTGCTACTTTCCAAGCCTAAGCTGTGCTGCCATGTTCTTTCTAGAGAGAAGTGTCTCCTAATGACTCTTCCAAACAAGCCACGCTTGTTCAGTCTTTAACTAACTGCAAGAGCATTAACATTTAACATGTTAACTGAGGCATGCAGAGTCTGAAATTATGGGTTATTTGCAATTTCTCTGAGCATTGTATGGTCTGATCTTGGGGGGAATTTGCTCCACTCCTGGGATGATTGTGGCATTTTGCTAATACACACCTGAATGTTCCAGGCCAGCAAATTGCCAAGGTATCATAAAGGTGCTATTATAGAGGTGCTCACACTTGCTGGTAACCAAATAACATCTTGGCTGCTACTTACCCTTTTAATTCCTATGGAAGTAGTAAGGACCTGCTTAGTTTTTCACAGTGAACACGTTTTTCACATGTCTGTAGGTGCAAAATCTAATTGACCCTTTTATGTTGCTCCATGCCTCACCTAGTTTATTGGATTCCAGATGCACCACAGTCCTCAAAAGAACTTCTGCTCCTCCCACTTGAAGATTTGTCACTCTGTAACACATCTGATATACTGTCTGTCCATCACTCTACCAGTGGCATTTATTAACAATAGAACAAAAAGATTACCAGACTTATACAGTATTTTTCCACACAATTTTTTTCTCAGGTTTATGCATTATCACAGTTCACACAAATCACCCTCTGTGTCTATGAGGGCTTCACCTGTTTTTCCTTTCAGTATCATTTCCACACCAATAGACATGACATTTGAGTTGAGTTTATGAGTGCCTGCAGATTGAAGCACCGACCTGATCTGTGCAGACACCTGTAACAGCCTGCGACCGGTGTCAGGCCCTGAATGTACACCCTTTGAGTGATGCTTCAAGTCAAGTGCTTGCTTTTAGGGAAATAAACCTGGAAATGAAAGTGGGTCGCTGCAGGAGCAGCGGCAGTGAAATGTCTCGGCTATTTTGTCAAGAACTGTCTGAGCTGTCGCATGATAGCTTTCCATCCTCGAAACGAGATGAGAAACTGAATAGTGGTGAAAGCTACTTGAATTCCTATTGTTTTGGTGTATAGGCCTCCTGAACACGTTCCTTCTATTCAATCAGTGTTAAATCGTTCTTTTAACACAACTGTAACCAAACAGTAGTACTTGGACAAGGCTGTTTATTTGAAGGCAGTGGTGAAAACAGGCTTAGTTTCATACTGTTTTTGAAGAGGTTTGTCAGAAAAATACAAATGAGCTTGATTAGAACATGCATGTGCACCAGTGAGCTGTTCCCAATGGATAAACTGTCAAATAAGCTGCCACAGGACACAGAGCGAAAGACATACTGCAGGTCTAATGCAATCTGTTCCTTTATTTTGTGTTTCAAATGCTGCGCCACAAAGTTGCATGCGTCATATCAAGAGAGGGTAGTTCATTTGATTTGTGTGGTGTGTGGAGTCAGAAGTATCAGTGATGTTGGGGGGTCATAGGTGAGTGAAATACACATGTGATGGTGTTTTCACTGAAAGGCAAAAGAGGACATCAAACAAAACCAAAAGGTTTGCAGAAAATCCCCATTAAAAATGAATGAAACAGTCACAAAATAATCTGGATCTTATGAATGTGCTGTAGGTTTCCTTCCTCTGTGCCACAGGGTCAGCACGTGACTGTCATTCAGTCTACTGCTGAGGAGTGCTACAGATTGGTATCACGCACACAGATGTCAGTTAACACTGAAGAAACTGTATTGACAGGTCATTAGCCCATGTGTGTGGCTTTCTATCTGTCTCGCCGAACAGAGATGGAACCGTATGGGCTTATTCCCAGATATCAGCACTCACATCTTGACTACCTGTTAAGCTGTCGCTCATTCAGTAGTCAGCTGCCAACATGTGTGAGAAATGAGGACGCATATATAGCATAAGTCCTGGAAATAAACATTTTTTAATATGCATTTCCAAAAGAAGGTTCTGCACAGACACACACATACACACACACACCTTTGAATTTCACATCTTTTCTAGTTCTTCTCTTAGAACTTGGTATTTCTTGAGCTTCTCATGTTCCCCCTTTCTGATGTTGCCATCACTTTCTTACATCTATCACTACAGCCTTCTTCCTCTGCTTGTCCACTACTACAATGTCCGGTTGGTTAGCTAGCCATCACCAGTTTATACGTTTGTATCTGGAACTCCCACGGGATCTTAGCTTGGTTATTCTCCACCACCTCTGGAGGTGTATCCCATTTTGACCTCTGTGTCAAAAGACAAAAAATGATCAGCGTGAACTCTCACACTCTTTTATGCAAAAAAAAATGTCCTAAATTTTCAACTAAAGGCATTGTCATGGTCTTGTCTATTGTAGTTTCATTTTAGATATTTTTTGAGTTCTTCAGGGTTTTGGGTATTCCTTTGTATTTATGAGCCATAGTGTTTCCTTGGTTTATTTATGTATATTGGAGTTTTGTCTTGTTTTCTAAGATTGCTTTCCTGTTTGCTGTTGCACTCTGTGAGCCTTTCTTTGTTTGTGGTTATGTTTCTAGAGTGCCCTGTGTTATATGCTTCATTCCCCAGATATTTCCTGCTGTGTTCCTGTCTTTCATCAAGTTTGTTGTGCTTGTGTCATGTTCTCAGTTATGTTTACTGCTTCCTGTTTTATTCTGTAATGTTTAATCTCGTGCATTATGTTCAGTTTTACTTCCTGCCCTTGATTGTTGACGCCTGTGTACCTCTCCCTCCTATATGTTGTTTGCCCGTTAGTCTGTGTCTATTTATACTCTGTCTCTCTTCAGTTCTGGATCATGTCGTCGATCTTTGTTCCCTGCATGTGTATCTCTCAGTTCCTGCCGTTTCCCTGCCCGGAGTGATTCCACTGGACTTTGCTCTTTTGAGTTCTGGTAAAATAAAGCCTCTTTTCAGTTACTTGCCCAGCGTCCTGGAGTCTGCATATTGGGTCCTGTCTCTCCATACCATGGCACAGCCTAACAGGCATAGACTGCCCGTCGACCTCAAGGTTGTTACGGTCTCCTGCCCTCCGGGTCATGACCTGCCTCCTTTTCTTTCTTTCTCTCCCTCACTCTCATCCCTGGCATTTTGCCAAGGAGCTGTGGATCACTCTGACCGAGGCCAGCCTGTTTAACTCTCAGCCTGGAGGCGGCACAGATTCTCTACCCAGAGCCATGGGAAACCAAGGAGAGTGACTTTGAACCCTCTTTAAATATACCTGAGCACCCACAGATCCCTTACCTTCCACCTCCTCCTTGTATATACACAGTGACTTTAAGAAGAAAAACTTTACACATTGCTTCACCTATTTATTGTCAGGTCTCTAGCGCGTGTGTGTGTGGCGGACCCAGAAGCAGGACTGCGGTAGTCAGGTTCAAACACAAAGCGAGCTTTATTTAAGCTAATGAAACACAATAACAAAGGCAGGAACAAGACGAACAAGAGTATTGACGGGGACTAGAAAGAGAGATCATATTTCCCCTATACTAGCTTCTCTTCATTGGCTCCCTGTTAAATCCAGAATTGAATTTAAATTCCCTCTATTCACAAAGTCTTGAACCATCAGGTCCCATCCTATCTTAAAGACCTCATTGTACCATATTTTCCCATTAGAGCACTTCGCTCTCAGAGTGCAGACCTACTTGTGGTTCCTAAAGTTTTTAAAAGTAGAATGGGAGGCAGAGCCTTCAGCTATCAGGCCCCTCTCCTGTGGAACCAGCTCCCAGTTTGTATTTGGAAAGCAGACACCCTCTCTACTTTCAAGATTAGACTTAAAACTTTCCTTTTT
>VUQH01041241.1:0-14341 GCA_015106775.1 Etroplus canarensis
CAGTCAAAAGTTTGGACACACTTGGCCATAGTGGAGTATGGCCAAGCGTGTCCAGTCTCTTGAGTGGTAGTGTATATTTGTAGATGACACAGCAAACTGTGTTCACAGACCCCCATTTCTGAAAGGTTTCCTGAGCCCATGCAGTGATTTCCATGACAGAATTATGCCTGTTTGCAATGCAGTGCTGCCTGAAGGCTCAAAAATCACAAGCATCCAGTATTGGTTTTTGGCTGTGTCCTTTGCACACAGAGATATCTCCATATTCTCTGATTCTTTTGATGATATCAAGTACTGGAGATTATGGCAAATTCAGTGTCATTCCATTTTTACATTGAGGAACATATTTCTAAAATTGTTTCTGGCAGATTGCTGAACCTCTGCCTATCTTAACTTCTGAGAGACTCTGTCCCTCTAAGGTGCTTGTTTTATACCCGATCACATTACGGCCTGTTGCCAATTGACCTAATTAGCTGTGTTGTTCCTGAAGCTGTTTCTTTTGTAACACCAATTACTTTTCCAGCCTTACACTAACAGTCAAGAGTCTGGACACGCTTGGCCATACTCCACTTTGGCCAAGCGTGTCCAAGCTTTTGTACATAAACAATATTTTTGCAACTTGAGGAGCATGTGGAACTGGCATCATCTAAACAACTCCAAAGCACTTTTGAGATCAGAATGTCATACCTGTATGACGAGGAAGCGGGTGATGCGTTCAGGTAGTCGGCCTTTCTCACTGGACAGAATCATCTCCAGCATGTCTCCATGCAGCTTCTCCATTACAACAAAAACGTGCTCGACAGTTTCAAACATCCCCTCCAACAGAACCACACCAAGATGGGACAGATTCTGGGCAATGCACATATTAGATGTGACAGGAAATCATCTGATCATATACATAACACTAAAATGCATTCAAAAATGGGTAATGCTTTTCAATAAGGGACCTGCTGAGTTAACAATAATAGAGTAAGGAACTTCTGATGCAGGGCTCAACAGTGAATGAAGATTATTTATTAAAGAACCAAAAAGATCCTTTGTTCATAATTATCTGTCAATAGAAGGGTGACACAATGGTGCAGTGTTTAGCATTGTTGCCTCACAACTAGGGGGTCCAGGGTCTGAATCCACTGGCCAGCTGGGGTCTTTCTGTGTGGAATTTGCATTTGTTTGCCTTTGCCTCTATAGGCTCTCTCCAGGTACCCCAAGCTTCTTCCCAGAGTCCAAACAAATGCATCTTGGGTTAGGCAATTCCTAATTGGTGTCAGACCAGCAATCTGCACAGTAATTAGGGACTGCTGTGTAACTACTGAGCATAATGTTTCACTACTTGAGGAAACACAAAAAAGTAGCCATTTGTTGCCTAATAATGATTTACTAAGGCAGCACAGTGGTGCAGTCCTTAGCATTGTTGTTTCACAGCAAGAAGGTCCTGGGTTCAACCCCACCAGCCAGCTGGGGCCATTCTATGTGGAGTTTGCATGTTCTCCCTGCGCCTCTGTGGCTTCTCTCCAGGTACTCTGGCTTCCTCTCACAGTCCAAAGATGTGCATGTGTTAATTCTAAACTGGAAGTAGATGTGAATGGTTGTCTGTCTGTGTGTTAGCCCTACAATAGACTGGCGACTTGTCCAGGGTGTACCCCACTTCTCACCCTCTGACAGCTAAGACAGACTCTAGCCCCCCTCACAAACCTGAACTGGATAAACAGTTAATAGAATGGATGGATGATTCACTAATATATTATACTCAAGGTGGTTCTTCTGCAATAATGTCATTGGTTATAAGTATTGATCACTGGTTCATTAACCATAAGTTTGTTCTTCACTTGTACTTTAGTAACTCAGCATCTTTTGGTGTCCCTCATTGTAAAATGTTGCTTAAAAATGCATTAAACCTGCAAAATGGCCACTTCGTTCCTCAGCTGCCTCTCCTGTTTGGTGGGGAAACGAGTTTTGTCGATGACCTTGATGGCAACTGGTCGACCAGACTTCCTGTGAGTCCCTGAAAAAGGAGAAATGAGAATGGTGTAAAATTCAAATGATTATATTATTATTTGATAAGAGATTGAATGTTTCAAGCAACATTTCAGCCTATATGAAGAGTTTCTCTTTTCAATGGGCTTTCTGGCAAAGTCTGTTTAGATTTTTGAAAATGTTTCTACTGGGCATTTTCTGGTTTATTTCATGAACACAGGTAAAGCCAGTCACATATACTTTCATATCTTTCATATCTTCAACTTTATGGACAGTAGATTTCTACATTTTTTGCTAGAATAACAATGTGGTGATAATCAGCTCACCTCCATATACCACTCCAAACTGTCCTGACCCCAGCACTTCATCTGTACAGATCTGATACACTGAGCTGATGTCCTAAAACACACATACACACACATTAACATTAAGGCTGTGCAAGAATTTGATCTAAAGTGTGGGCAATAAATTCAAGAGATGAAGCTTACCACACTATCTCTGCATTGGTATTCATCTGTAATCAGAACAAGACACATTCATTTAGAGTGTCATTGCTGTAAATGAAGACTTATACATAAATGTGGCTGTTTTCATCATTATATTATTACAGTCTAAATTTATTTATCATGTTTTGGGTAATAGGTGCTTAACAGCTATTTTCTTGTACAAATTCTTATTAATATTTGATTTTTTTCGGCTTGCCCTGGTTCTGCTCTCTATGTCCTCTGCTGCTTTCCACAGGCATCAGAGCCTGACGGATGGCAACCTCCCAGGCTGCCCCGTCTTCACCAGCCATCACACAGTACACCAGTGATGCTGTCACCAGCTCAAACGAGTGAGAGATGCTGTCTGAAAGTGAGGGCATGGAGAGCTGGGTGGGGCCTCGGACCCTCAGCACCTCGGACAGAGAGATCTCCTGCAGAAGAGGAGGAGGAGAAGGATTTGAGCTTAGTCACAAGAATACACCACACCTGAAGATACTGCCCAAATTTTAAAGAATTTTTTTAAATTCTAAAATTATCATTTAATTATTATTTAATGGCTGAAAGAGGGAAAAATTCAGGTTTTCAGTGCTATTACTTTATGTCTAAAGCAATATACCTCACATAGAGCAACAATATAAGCATTAATTTGTAATATATGCCATTCTTTCACTTTGTACATTTTTTGAAGAAGCACCCCTTTGAGGTCTGAGTAGTATGGATGACAAAAATTAATATAATATAGCCCTGTACACTTCAGAATTCATCCTGGTACTTATATCAGCAGTCACATCATCAATAAACACTAGTGACTCTGTTCCATTGGCAGCCATACATGCCCATGCCATAACACTGCCTCCACCATGTTTGACAGATGGCGTAGTTTGCTTTGGAGTTGTTAAAATCTATTCTGGCCTTCCTGTTATTGACTGTAACCAGCGGTTTGCACTTTGTGTAAACCCTCTGTCTTCACATTCATGAAGGCGTGTCTTCACTGTAGCCTTTGACAATGATACACCTACCTCCTTGAGAGTGTTCTTGACTTGCCTAGATGCAGTGAAGGGCTTTTTCTTAACCAAGGAAAGAATTCTGCAATCATTCCCTTTAGTTGTCCTCTGTGGTCTTCCAGTCTTTTTTGTGTTGCTGAGCTGGTCAGTGCATTCATTCTTTTAAGAATATTCCAAATTGTTGTTTTGGTCACTCCTAAACTTTTTGCTATCTGTCTGTTAGGTTTATTTTAGTTTTTTCAGCCTAATAAAGGCCTCCTACACTTGTATCACCATCTCTTAGGACCTCACACTGAGAGTTCCAGTGAACAGCTACCAAATGCAAGTTAAACACTTGGAATCAACTCCAGATCTTTTATCTGCTTAGTTTGTCATGGAATAACAATGGAACAGGAATCACCTGGCCATGGAATTGCTTGTCAGGTAATTACTTCCGAGATTCTGAAAAATGGGGGCTATATAAAAAAAGCAGCAGTTCCTAAACAGTTAGTGTAATTCTTTTGTCAAACCCTTCAAATTAAAGTTGAAAGTCTGCACTTCAATCACATTTTGACTGTTTGATTTAAAATCAACTGTGGTGGTGTACAGAGGCAAAGTTACCAAAAAAATATGTGTTATTGTCCCAAAACTTAATGACCACTTTGTCTGTCTCTGTTTGGGTTCCATATCATACAGAGATCTTACCTTGTAATATTTGGTGCTGCTTTCATTCTGGTACAGAGTGATGCTGTTCCAGTCCAGGATCCAGAAATGACGTTTCCTCTGAGTGAAGAAATTCAAAAATATAAACATACTGCTTTAATTCAGCACCACTCTAATCCAGTGATCACTGACTTTATCTGAATATTTTTATTTTAGCTTTTTTGGCTGTTTCAACAAGTTTAACACTGTGAAAGGCTGTACTCCTCACCAGTGTGTCTGTATCAGTGTGATGCAGCAGCCATCCCTCTCTCAGGACTCCTCCAGCTCTCCTCTTAGTGTGGTACACTGACTGGACGAGCCTCATCAAAGGAATGTTGCTGCTGAAACATGGACTGATGGATGGATAAATGGCAAAAGTGACAGAAGAAAAAATCTTGTGAATTAAACAGAAGTTGCCTCTAGGTGGCAGTGTGGACCAAAACCTCACTGACAGCCACCAAAGCAGATTCATTCAGAGATAAAAAGAGAGAAAAGCATATATTTTATTATATGTGTGTGCGTGACACATGAGTCAAATGTCTGACATCATCAGGACACTGTCTGCACCAGCAGACTGCCTTTAGCTAAGATGGCATCATGACATAAACTTAATGACCCCCTGACCTCATCGGCTCTCGCAGTTGCTCGACTTCCCCAATCTCGACCAATGAGTCAACGTCGGTGGACATATCATCATCAGAGATATCTGTCGTACTGGTAACTACTGACTCATTATCCTCTGGGTCTGGTGGGCAGCTGTTATCAGCTGCTTTGGTTTCTGTAAAAGTGGCATCAGCAACTAATGATCACTTTCACACAGACTTTAAATAGTTTTACTTATTTCAGTCATGATTAGTGCTATAAAATATCAATAAATAATAAGAAAAATGTCAAAATGATAAGTTCAGATAGCTAAAACATAATGATCCTCACTTAAATTGATATTAAAACATTATGCAGCTCATCACGACTTGGAAGAATTTGATGTTTCTGAGCTCCTAATTTAGAGTAAGGCCTGAATCTATCAAATGTTCTTCAGAAGAGGGGTGAATCACATTTGACTCACTCTGACAGCATCAGAGTGGGGTCCCTTTTCAAAGAGCCATGATCTAACACAGTTACAGCCCAAGAATACAAAACGAAAGCTACACCTCCAGGGACTGTTACTCACCTTCCCCATTCATAGCTCTCTTCTCTCCAGGACAATCTCTGGGGACTAAAGGCTCACAGCGCCGATGGCAGTTAAACCTGCAGTCTGAAAAAAATTACCACAGAGGAGCCGTGGGAGGTTAAAAAGCTGACAGAAAAAAAAGAGTGTTGGAGTGTGGAAAGGTGCAAAGCCATGATTCATAATATTCTGGTCAGTTTTCATAATTAAAATGAATGAGTCTTTTCCACTTTTTTCCGTCCATGTTGAGTTGTCTGAGACATCCAGACATTTAGGTGAGTAAGGTTCAACCCAATCTGCTTACATAAATATGTAGGATACACAAGGGTTTGTACAGCCTCTTTGGACCCGCTGTGTACTCATGAGCCTGTAAGTCAAGCATTACTAATCAAAGTCAAAGCTTAGCAGGAACAGAGAATCCAAAAATGGCCACAGGATATGCACATATGATGGTATGGAAAGAAGGCATTTATCTTCCATAGGAACAGTTCACTCTAAGATAAAATTTACATATTCCTCTGGCCTGTAGTGCTATTGATCCCTTTAGACCACATGGGTCAAGACCAAGGCCAGTGGGCTAAATCTGTCCCTTTGCAAAAGTACAGAGCCACAGAGAGGGAACAGAGGCTTCAAAATGTTCAAAAGAGCCATGCAACTGCAATACAGTACATTATGTTCCTTCAAGGCAAATCTCATGGCTCCGATGGAGCTGTGAGGGTAAGATTTATATTTATGTGAAGCCAGTATGATAGCAGAGGCCTAGTGTTGCAGTGCAGGCAAACAATATGATCAAAGATCTTTTACTTTTGCTTCAAAATGTCTTGCACACCTACTGAATTTTCATGTTATGTCCTATAAAACAGGGTAGGCAGAAACTGCACAAATGTGTGCCATTACAATTACAGTATATATCAGGGTGAGGTTTGTTGTTATTAAATGTCCCATACTCCCAGCAGCAGTCAAAGTCAGGGTTATTAAACAGATGGTTGCTGCATTGCAGAATTGTAAATTATTGCTTAAGTAAACATTATAAAGGCTAATAAAGTTTTTGTGGACTGGTTGAGGGGTTTATATGTAAATAAAGCCCATTTTAGAATAAATTTTCTTTGATTCTTATGTCTCATTGTGGTCCACACTAAATATAACATCCCTGATTATTGTTTTGGTGCGAGTTGTCAAATTTGGCTTCTTGCTCGAGCAGTGCCACTTTTTGGAGCAAATTCCTTTCTACCAAACAAAGCATGCAGCCAGTTAACATCACAGCTTAACCAGCTACTAAACCATAAAGTTTTACATCCTGTCGAGCTATAATGAGCGAGAGCCTCAGTAGATGCATACTTTCTTCTGCAGAGCGGTACAGCTGACCGGTAGAGTTTATTACAAAGAAAATGGTTCCTACATGAAAGTATTCAGGCACAGGTTTGTGGGTTTTTTGAGCAACTGAAATGATTTCTCTAAAGCGACAGTGCTACAGAATTCAAATGTGACTTCTTGGTGCTCTGAGCAGCACAAGGTGAGTGCAATTTAAAGCCATTGTTTTTAAGAGAAGGCCAATATATCTTCAAAACTGAGAAACCCAAACAAAAACAATCTAGATGGATAAATAGTACTAAAAGCCAAAGGAACATATGTACATTTTGGGATTAAGTGTCTCTCTGAATACTTGACTATTTTTTCCTTCATTATCGCTCAGCTCTGGACATTCACTACACCTTTTTCCAAGTAGTATGTACCTACAACCACCTATATAAGAGGCTTCTTCACTGATGATATGTGTATGTTTAAAATAGTAGGGACTTTTTATTCAGCAGCAGAAGTGAGGAAGTCTTTTAGATGAGGCATAAAAAGTCAGTACATTTAAGAACTTCATCAAAATATATCAATATCAACATATCAAAACACCCTGAAGCTTGCATCTAGAACAAAAGACTATGTATACTCACTAGCTATTTTATTAGATTTATTCTGCTAGGACCAGACTGGACCCCCTTTGCCTTCAGAGCTGCTTTAATTCTTCGTGGCATAAATTCAACAGGGTGATGGAAACATTCCACAGAGATGTTGCTCCACACTGATAGGATAGCATCACAGAGTTACTGCAGATCTGTTGGCTGTGCATCAGTGATGTGAATCTCCCATTCCTGTTACAGTGACCTTATTGTCATGTTCAAGTAATCAGTTTGAGATGATTTGACCTTTGTGATGTGGTGTATTATCCTGCTGTGACCAGCCATCAGAAGATGGGTACACTATGGTCAGCAAAAATTGGACATGGTCAGCAACAATACTCAGACAGGCTGTGGCGTTTAAACAATGCTCAGTTGGTAAGGGAGAGTGTGCCAAGAAAATATCACCCCACATGATTAGACCACCAGCAGCAGCCTGAATGGCTGACATAAGACAGGATGGATCCATACTTTCATGCTGTTTATGCCAAATGCTGACCCCACCCTCTGAATGTCTCAGCAGAAATCAAGACTCACCTGACCAGACAATTTTTTCCAATTTTCTATCGACCAATTTTGCCAGGGTTCAAGGTTCCAGAGATGCTTTGCTGCACACCTTGATTGTTATGAGTGGTTATTTGAGTTACTGTTGCCTTCCAATCATCTCAAAGCAGTCTGGCTAGTCTCTGCTGACCACTGGTATCAAAGGTATTTTTGCCCAGAGAGCTGCCACTCACTGGATATTTTCTCTTTTTCTGACCATTCTCTGTAAACACTAGAGATCGTTGTACGGGAAAGTCCCAGCAGATTAGCCATTTCTGAAATACTCAGACCACCGCTTCTAGCACCAACAATGTTCAGTTTGAACTTCAGCAGGTCATCTTGACCATGTCTACATGCCAAGATGCACTGAGTTACTGCCATGTGATTGGCTGATCAGATATTTGTGTTAATGAGCAGTTGAACAGGTATACCTAATGAAGTAGCTGGTGAGCATACATTACAGTTTTATTAGTGGCCTTTGTTGAAAATTAAAGGAATTCCACCTCCCCTCACCTGAGCACTGCAAGCCCTGTCTGAAGAGGCCTTTGAGGAGCCGGTGGCAGTACTGGCAGACAGTGGGTTTGGTGTAGCTGTGGATATGGAATGTGTGAGGAACCTGAGCCCTGCTCCAGTCACTGCTCCCGACTCCCAGCCAGACTGGAGGCTCAGCCCAGGATGGAGGCCTGGATGCAGGCTTGGACATACTGATCTGGTGATGGACATAAAGTGAAAGACATCAGTGGTACAAATCAGCTTAAAATAGTAGGAAAAAAACCCACCTAAGTTTAAATATGTGATTTGGTAGAGGTTAGTAAACTTTTCAAATACACCTGCGTCCCTCTCCTACACAGGTGTGCAGGCAATCTTGATTTGCAGACAGACATCTGCACACTGTCTGAATAAAAATTTCATTTTATCAGGCAAAACTACAGTATGAAAGTCTTGTACACAAACAATACAAATAAATATATTTTTGCAACACCTGGTTGGTTGCAACAACTGTTATAACCAACTACTGATATTCTTCTTTTATTTCCTTACCTCTTCTAGACTGCCTCCTGCCTGGTTGGTCAATGAGTGTGTCCGAGGTCGTCGGGGTGGAAACAGGGAAAAGCTGGTGCTAACCTGACGTCTTGCCCGACTACAGTCATTGGGCAACTGGAAAGCACATCGTTTATGAAAGTCTAATCCACAACCTGTAAAGAAGCAAAAGTGGACAAAAAGACATCACATGTAGAAAAAAATAAAACAGCTCTTGGGCATCAGTGAAGAAAATCCACTACTGAGCTTCATCATAATGAGATGTGAAAGTAACTTTACCTTCACATTTTAAACCTTGTCGAATGAGGCCCCACAGCATCTCACCACAGTGGTGACAGAAAGTGGGAGTCCGGTATGACTGGACCACCAAAGAGTGTGGACGCATCCTCATCTGTGTCACGGAGGCTGATCCTGAATCAGAAGAGAAGAGGCAGAATTTATTTCACTAACAAACATGTAATGCTAAAGAGTGCTTATGTGTATTTCCAGCTACAGGTTTTTGTTCTTGAACACTACAAGAGTAGCTTTTTGTGGTTTGCAGTTCAAAATAATCAATTTTCATCTTATACTGGGCCTTGGTGCAGTCCCTTACTTCACAATCTGTCTGAAACAAGCTGTTTTAGTTTCATTCATCCTCCCTTTAAGCCAACTTTCTTCTGATTGGCTGGCCCACATAAACAGAAGTTTTGATGGGTGGGTGAATGGGCCTGCTGTGCCTGAGATGACTGCATTAGCAAGATACGCTCTCAGTGGCATCACACAGAACCAAGAAAAAAAAACACCTGAAACTGAGCACTTAAAGCAGCCTGAGCTTGTGGCTCATGTGGATTTCATGTATATACGCTGACCTAATCTGGAAAACTCTGGCCACGTTTAATACAAGCATCTACCATTGCAACAGTATATATGACAGAGAATGCTCATGGATGTGGTGAAGAAGGACTTGTAGAGGGTTGGTGTGACAGAAGAAGATGCAAAGGATAGGGGTAGATGGAGGCAGATGATTTCATGTGGTGACCCCCAAAGGGAGCGGCTGAAAGAAGAAGATAACATGTTCTTTTAAAGATGAACAGATAACACATTTAGAAGCTGAATCCCACTGATTCCTAGTATAACTTCTTTTACTGCATCACTCCAGGACTCACAGCTTAGCAGACAACTGGGTGCATTCTAAAAAGCAACTCCATCTACACATTCGGTTGACAAATCTCACCTGATTTGCATGTTTGCTTTCTGATTCTGAAGTCAACAAACTGGAATCTGTGTATGTTTAACTGCAGTAACTCTGATTCACTTTTGTGTATATGAGAATCAGCTATAAAATAAAACATTAAGCTACGCACAAATTGTGTTCTGTCAGGAGCTTTTTTTCCTGCAATATAATAAAAAAATATGGCATTGTGAGGTGTGAAGTAGACTTGTACAGACATAAAAAGAATAAAAAGAAGCCGTTTCCCCAATTCTTGTGATATTTATGGATTTTTGCAGAAGACTTGGAGTTTTTGAACAATCTCTGAGCTAGGGGCTTAAGTAAGAACAATCGCCTGACACACAAGCTTTACTTTGAGATTTAGCAGCTTTGTGGTGGTTCTAAGTATAAAGGCATCCAAAGAACTGGACAATTTTATGGCAGAGTCTGTATCCAGCAGATAACCTGAGCGCGACTGTGGGTCAGAGTTTTACTAAGCAAAAGGGGTGCCTGACATACCAAGAACGAATATTTATAGCACATGTTCTTTGCTGTTTAAAATGATTTCTTCTTGAGAGGTTCCCTTCAAATATCTGGAATTTGGAGATAAGCAGCCTTTTGGAATGAAATCCGTCACATGTATGAATAGACTACAAATCAACCAAACAAATAAGGGGCAAAAAGAGCTGACATCTTTTTATGCCAAAGATCCACCCATCTCAATAAATCTTAAGTCTTTTGACCTCTAACCTGCAATGATGACCTCGATGAGGTCCCCGTCCTGGAGCTCGTCATAGTCTGTGAGACGCTGTAGCAGCTGCTCAGAGGCAGGTTGATGTCTGAACAACAGAATCTTCTCCCCGACGCCCACCACGCTGCAGTCTGGAGCCTGAACACACACACAACAGTCTCAGCTTGAGTTGTCAGTGAAGCAGTAGGATCAATTTAAAAACATCCGGTGTATAAATGCTAATGTTCCCCTCATGCCATGATTAAAAATTTTAACCTTAAATAAGCTATTTTTTTTAATAATACTGAATACATTTAGTACAGAAAGCTGACACAAAATACTTTTAGATTGGTTGTTCTAGTCAGATAAAAATGCATTAGAGATAATTCTCAATAAAGAGTCAAACACAAGTCTGCATGAGAAGTTAGAAAAGTGGCTTTTGGTTTGAATTCTACCTCGGCCAGTACAGCCCACACAGATGCAGAGAGATAGAGATCTTTTACTGAGTCCAATACAGATTAATCTGTAAGAACTAGCAAATACTGAGGGGCTGAGGATTTACGGTTTCTTTATATTTTGCAAAGATACTTGGAATGGGGTGCAATGATTAACTGAAACGTGCAAACATAAATGGAGATACAGTTCATAAGGTTAAAAGAGAGTTTGTAAAATTCTGATGAGCTTGAAAGTCAATATTTGGTATGACCACCTTTATTCTTCAACACAGCCTGAACCCTTTCAGGCAATCTTTCTTATTATTTCTTTAAGAAATCTTCAAGAATAGTTCTCCAGGATTTTTGAAGGATAGTTTGAAGCTCTTTTTTGGATTTTGGATACTTTTTGTTTTGATTTGTTGAAAATTTGAATTAAAAATTTCCAATTCAGATTCTTCACTCCATAAGACAAAGTGTCTAAAGATATTATTAAAACCTGAAAGTACTGGTTCATCCCTTGTGCTTGGTGCCTTTTATTGGCTGAATAATTGATAGATCAGTGTTAAGTGGCTTAACAAACAAATTTAAAAAACATTGCTCTGAAAATGGGCAGGTATGATAAGTGGACATAAAAACTAGCCAAAGTCCAAAGAAAAACTTTAAATGACATTCAGAAAGCCTGGTGAACTCTTGCTCAGGACCACTTTGAAAAATTACAAGAAAGCCTGGCTCCTGGGAAGCGATATATAATGAAAAAAAGGGTGGCTCGAGACTTTTGCACAGTACTGCACATACCAGTCCACAAAACATACCTCAGGAGGTAAAATATCTGAAAAACTACACAGAGTGAAGAAAACCATTTTCAGTCTGTTGGTCATGATTTTAACTGCAATGAAATAAGCAGCGCAGACGAAAAATGAATCCAAAGAAAATAAAACGGAAGCACCACGGGCAAAGGGGGCTTCCACTGTTTCTAGTGTTTTTGTAATAAGTCATCTGTATGTTTATGCAGAAGTGATATAGGATGGGGGAAGAGAGAAAGAATCAGTAAAATTAGTTCAGTCTTTGACTTTCTAAATGAAATACATCATGCACAAAATTCACGATCATTTCCCTCAGTGATGTATATATATATATATATAATAAGAACATATTAAATTTACTTTAATGGCTCTTTACAGTGTATTTTCTTCTATATGTAAAATAGAAATCCATTACAGCAATATTTAGTTTTTAGATGGCCAAAGTGGGATCCAGGGAACAACAGGTCCATCCATTACTTTCTTCAACATTTATGCATTTTCCCCTTTTTCATTATGACAAAAAAGTGCCATTATTAACAAGCCATTACCTTTGGGGCAAATAGCAACTCCAGCCTTAAATCTACCTATCATGAAATCTTTCATTTTCCTTCAGGTGCAACAAACCATTCCTGTTGCTGCATAGCTTGGCATATTAGCCAACTACTTGAACAACATATAGAAATATTTGAGTCAGACCACATCGCCAAATTAGAATAATAAATGTCAAACCAGCTACATTTGAGTTAGGATTATGTGCTTCCTTGAAAGATTTCCTGCCCTTTAAGGATTCCTATGCCCTAAAAAAATCTCCTGGAAATCTCCATTTAAGCTGTAGCATCTACAGCAGTATGATTGTACAATTTACTTCAGAAACATTAGTCACATGTTTTAATGTTAGCTAAAGGATTCTTGGTGGCTCAGCTGACAGAGCAGTGTGTTAGACATAATCTTATGAAAAGGAAGGTTTTCATAAGATTTTGACTGGGCCATTGCAACACCTCGATTCTTTTCTTTTTCAGCCATTCTGTTGTAGATTTGCTGCTGTGCTTGGGATCATTGTCCTGTTGTATGATTCAGTTTCACCTAAGCTTTAGCTGTTAGATGGCCTCACATTTGACTCTAGAATACTTTGGTATACAGAGGAGTTCATGGTTGACTCACTGGCAGCAAGGTGCTCAGGGCCTGCAGCTGCAAAACAAGCCCAAAACCTCACCCCTCCACCACCGTGCTGGACAGTTAGTATGACGTGTTTGTACCCAGCAGCGTCTCTACTTTCTGCAAGGAAAGCCCACCACACATCCTCACTACAGAGGGGCTATCAAGAGCATCCTTAATAGCTGCATCACTGTTTTCCATGGTAACTGCATCATATCTTTTCCCAGGACCCTGCAGCGGATAGTGAGAACAGCTGAAAGGATGGTTAACCCTCTGGCTTTGTTCGTTTTTACTACCCTTTCAGTTTGTTCGAGGCCAAAAATGGCCACTGACCCACTGAGTCTGTAATTTTACTACTTAAAAACTTTATGCAATAAAACTAACATCAGTTCTTTTCATAAGTATCAAATATTCATTACGTTTTAAATTTTTAACTCTTTAAATGCCAGTGTGTTTCCACAATGCACCTGTTGGAGAACACCCTCAAAAATGACCACCATCTATATTCTCAGTGCCGCTGGATTTTCTTGTATTATTAATAGTACAGTCTGAGATATGTAACTGATCGACAGCAACATTGATTATTATGCATTGTTATTTTTTTGCAGGAAAAGCAAAATAGAAAAAAACTCACTCTTAGTGTGTTCGCGGCCAAAAATGGCCACCTATTGTTTATATTTTTAAAATGCTATAAAATTAATTTTCTTTTTAAAGATTTTTCACTTTTACAACTTGATGTTTCAAATTTGCATTACTCTGTTCATGAAAACCAAAATTTTATTTACGTTCATAATTTTAATGCTTTGAATGCCTTTTAGATCACATAATGTATATGATTTATAAAGGGAGAAAAGCATGAAATCATTATTTTTTACTAAATAATACATGCAATCCAAATTATTTTTTAACCATCAATGCAGCTAAATGTACAGGAAAGTATTCAGACCCCTTTAAATTTTTCACTCTTTGTGTCATTGCAGACATTTGCCAAAATCAAAAAAGTTCATTTTATTTATCATTAATGTACACTCAGCACCCCATCTTGACAGAAAAAAAACAGAAATGTAGAAATTTTTGCAAATTTATTAAAAATGAAAAACTGAAATATCACATGGTCATAAGTATTCAGACCCTTTGCAGTGACACTCATATTTAACTCACATGCTGTCCATTTCTTCTGATCCTCCTTGA